>JAPZDZ010000002.1:25032712-25049792 GCA_029783805.1 Acanthurus tennentii
AATTCTAATGCCAAGACCTCTGACTCTACATGTACATCAATGATTTGAATAAAGACTTCATTAAAAATAAATGCAAAGTTCATTAGTAAGGGCAAAACAGGAGGAAGCAAAAGGAGGAAAAACCCAGTACAGTTTCAATCTACACAGTGTCTTTCTCACACAGTGGAAGAAAAGAGGGCTCTTCCTTCTCTTTACATCCCTGACTCAGTGAGAGTGTGCCAGAAGTCCACAGGCTTCCCTTTAGCCTATAATAGACCAGTTTGACTCCAAAAAGAACCGTGCACTCACCTGGATTTTCCTGCTTTACAATGTGAGCACCTTGTATTTCATCCTTTTACTTCTTTTACTTTGAAAGGCAAAAGTGTCGTTACGTGTATCGATTAAAAGATGATCGTCTTACTCACCCTCTCCCTGCTCCCACTGACACCACCTGCATGTTGAACCCCCCTCTCCCACGGACTGGTTTGTTCCCAGCCCACTGGCCAACGACCATGCCAGCTATCTCCAGCTTCCCTCCCTGAGGGGGGATGGACTGGATGCCTGAAGAAGGAAAGAAGAAGTCACTATTAAGAAAGACCTCTCTTCTTTTAGAGTCACAAATAGAAGCTTCTGGCCCATTTAAAAAACTAAAAATGATCATTATCAATTTATAAATTTTGTTTAAATCAAGGCTCTTGACTTTTTTCCTTTTATTTTCTGGTGTAACATTTGATTAAAACCACATTTGTGTTGTTTATTCACATAATACAGTTCTGTGTAAATTTTACATTTAATCTGTAAGGGACAACTTCAGATTATTTTCATCTCTTATTTATTTGTCCTTTTTTTCAGTTATTTTAATTTTCTATCTTTTTGCAGTTCAGTGCTAAACTTATGATATGATTAAATGCCTTCCCATAACAGGCAACACAATATGTATTTAAAATCTGCTTAAAATCAGTGTGTAATACAGAATGAGGACAAAGACAAGAGAGTATTCACATTTTTTAAGTCAAAATATGTTTCAAAGTGTCTCCATTAAGAAACCAGCAGGTGAAAAAAAAGCATCTCCATACCTGGGAAGGCTCTGGGTCTGTGCTGCGCAGGGTGGTGTGGATGATGTGGGTGATGATGGGGGGGCATGCTGCCCATGGGGCGAGGTGGGTAGAGAGGAGGCATTGGGTAGAAAGGGGGCACCATGGCTGGAGGAAGGAAGGCAGGAGGTGGAAGAGGAGGAGGAGGTGGAGGAGGGCGTGACAGGTTGATGCCCTCAAGGATTGCCTGACGCATCTTCTCGACCTTGGACACCAGCTCCTCCTGCAGAGCAGAGAGAGAGCTGTGACTGAGCCTCTCAGCTGCAGACAAATCAATGTGAATACAGCAAGAAACGTCCGAGTGGGGACACTGAATTGCCCTTTGTCGGCTGGGATCGGCTCCATGAGGGTAAGCAGGTATCGCTAATGGATAAGTGGATGCATTACTGTTACTTAAAGACACACATCAGTCATATTCCTAGGTTTAAATACGCACGCACACACACACACTCGGGTTCGTACCTGCCCCTCACACATGTCCAGCAGGGCAGCCCGGTCGCGAGCCGCCCGGGCCAGTTTGCTCTGGAACAGTTTGCCGTCAAAAAAGCCCCAGGGACAGCAGTGTTCCCACGGCAACGGCTGGCCGCACACATCATTGATGAACAGCGCTGTGTCGACGCCAGCCATGAAGAGAGAAGCCAGCTGCACGCCACGGGCATCCACCTTCTCCACCTAACAGAGACCAAACACACAGAGGCAAAATGTAAGAATCTTGATCTAATTGTAACAGAGATGCAAATTAGAAAAGCGAGAAGAACAGACAGTGCAGAAGAGTTGTGAATCACGACGTCCTGAACACATGGCATGTGGGCACACACACATCACAACTTCTCTCAGAGGAAACAAGATGTGATGCCTGCAACCTTTTGTTGCTTACAAATGAAGGAATTTTTCCTTTTTTAAACGCCAAAAGGGAGAGTAGTAAGATTAATATATCCATCAGCTGTAACCAGTGAGTTTTAAGACACAGTACTCATGTACAACTGTGTACTGCACACACACACTTTATCAGGAGCTCAAAAGAACAGACGGAACTAGATTTAAAAAAAAAGACAATTGCGTCAAGAAGCAACTGTAATCTGTGGAAAAACCAAACCATTATTAGTGCTTACCCCACAGTGAGTGAATTAGGTTTTACCTTGAGCTCCTGTAGCTGGTCGGGTTCGTAGAGCTGGCTGGAAACAGCTTGAGCCAGAAAAGCATCTAGCTCATGTCTCTGGAGGATCCTTCCCCCAGGCCACTGCATCATATACCTGAGAGAGACAAAGAAAAACTCAATTCACTTCAGAACAAAGCTACAGTGAAAAGATGCTCCAAAAAAAAACTGAGCTTAAACACAGAAAAAGAGACTCTCTCAACAGACCACAAATGTGTTTCTAGTGGCTGTCAAACACACACTCATTAGGCTAACTAAACAAACTTAGCTAACTGTAACACTGGTGTGGGGTGCTGTCATACCTGAGCACGCAGCACATGAGCAGCAGATGCTGTGGGACCTGTGCTGGGTTGAGAAGGGCTGGGCAGTCGGAGCGTAGGCAGGCCAGGAAGGCCCTGGTTCTCCTGGAGCGGTCTTCACTGGCACGACCCAACCACAGGCGCCGCAGGTTGGGGCAAGTCCACTCCCGGAAACACAGTGCCGGAACCAGCTCAGGAGTCAGAGCCGACTTGGCTTTGCCACTGCTCCACTCTTTGACAATCACTGGAGGAACTGTGACACAAAGAAAAGAAATGTGTACTGGTTTATAAAAATACATGGCTCGGTTTAAAAAAACCACAGCGTTTGTTACTATCAGTTCAAATAGAGATGATGATACAGGCTTCGGAGAGAGCTGATATATGATATGATATATTCCAGATGTGGCATTGTGACTTTTAATTTAGATGACAGACAAACGTAACTACAATAAGGATGGCTCTGTTATATTTAGATCCATTAGCAAGCGATTGCATCTTACCAAAGGCCTGCAAGCTGTGCACCTAAATGAAACGCAGCGACTATAGATGTTAGCATTTTCATATGTGGCAAAAACGTCTTTTCAAAAAAAAAAAAATGGCACTTTTTATGAGAAGATTCCCCTCCAAACCAGTTGTTTGACTGGTCAGTGGTTATAAAACCACCACAATTCCACTTCGTTAACGGATTATTGGAAAAACACTTAGACATAAGAAACAAACATTTTACTGGGGCGGTGCTCGCTAAGAGTCCATTTGAAAAAATTAAGCAAGTATCACAACAGTATCATAACTGTGCAATAAAATGAAAAACTGCCCAGCATCCACATGCTCTGTTCAGTGTAATCACATTTCATAAAGGCTGTTCTCTCATCGAGATGCACAACAAACTGGAGAAAAAAAGGAAGGAGGTTGTATATTAATTTGTTATGTTAATTTGTTATGTGTTTGTTGCTCATTCTTTTTCTCAGTTGGCAAATATTTTTCATTTTTATTAACACATTTGTAGAAATCAGCAACTACAAACATGAGGAATATATTATTCACTCCCCTGATCTTCCATGAACACACCACTGCTTCCCAACCAAGCAGAGCGTCCATTAAAGAGTGCAAATCACTTTCTGTTTTCTATCCAAGTGCACCCCACTGCCTCTCTCCTGACCGGATCCTTATGAACTTTAAGGGGGCAGTCCTAAAAGTTCTCACTTAAAGTACATTTTGATCCTCAGATTCTGGGTCTATGTGACAAAATAAACAAAGGTTTCCCTGCAAAATGTGGCTGTAACAGCTAATTAGTTAGCTAAAATAAGTTAGAATCTAAATACAGAAAGCAAACATCAATCCTGACGTTAACTGGCTGCACAGAGACAATATTTCAGAGCTCAGGCAGGAAGTCGTAAAACACCAACCCGATTCCACAGCAAACTAATCAACGCCTCACTGAGGAAAAAGTATCTATTAATTTGTGTATTTTAAATATGTTTAATCTTTAAACTTTGGCTGTATTCCTTCGTACAAATTTAAGAAAAAATACAAGTGCATTTACAGTCCATGTGCTCAACACGATCCAAATTTCCCTCATCCATCTACTCCACTGAGTCCCAGGACCTACCCTCCAGGGGAGCCCTCTTTCGGAGAGCGAGCCTCTCCAGGCGGCGGTGTGTTTCAGCCAGACTGAAGAGGACGCCGTATGCATACTGTCTGGCAGCACGGAACAGCAGAGAGGCAGGAGGCAGCTCAGAGTTACACTCATCCTCTATACACACTGGCATCTTCATCTCTCCCTGGGGTGTGGTAGGTAGAGAGAGAAGGAAAAATCACAGAGGGAAGGAAAAGGAGGAAAGATTAACAGGAGGATCGAGAGCTTGGATATTCATCACTACCTTTTTAACATGTTTAACTAAAATAGATTACTCGAGGGCATTGCAAGGATCAAAACTGCAGAGACAAAAGCAAAGACGTGTTTTCACCTTGGTCAATATGTGGAAAATCTGGGGGTACATCAGTCCTCTTCTGTGTCTGTGCTCTGCTACACGAAGCACCTCAGCACTGACCTGAAATAAAAGAACAGGGAACAAGCTGATGACACAAAAACTTTTCCACACGACCTGCAACTCTGCTGTTTTATTTGGTACGACGACGTTTGTTTTTGAAAATCCCTCATGAACACACACCTGAGGCAGAGGAGGTGTGGTTATGTCCATGTGACTCCGCGTCGCCATAGACAACAGTGACGGAATGTTTGACCCGCTCCCGTTGCCTTGGGAACCGTCTCCAGAGGCCGAGCCCCCTCTTCCAGCAGGATCCTCCCATCGAGAGGACTTGTCCGTCAAATGGCTGAGAGAAAGGGTTCGTGGGAGTGTTTAGTCAGTTTGGCATTCATCGTGTGTATGTGAGTGTTTATACAATGTCAAAGTTTCTGCTGAGAGAGCATTTCCTCAAAAACACATTTTGCATAGCTGCTCACTTTGTTCCAAAGGTCGCTATTGCAGCAAAGCGAAATTAGCAAAACACATCGAATTCTCAGAAACTTCACACAGCCCCCATTCAGACAAACACTTATTTTGGGAGACTGACGGGTCAATAAAACATGTGAAAAGAAAAAAAAAACCTAAATCACACCTGTTTCATTAGATTGATTTCTCTGCTGATGCATCCGACTCCTCAGTAGGTGTAATTATTGAGTCTCTAAGCTCTAGTTGGGCCACTTTACACCACAAGTTTTTGACAAAAATGCAGCCTGTCAACAAGTGTAAGTGATACAATGCTTCTACGGATGTACTATGTTTTGGAAAGGGCTTATGTGATATCCAGCTCGCTCTGCAGAAGTCTTGATTTAGGTTTTTTGGCCACAATCTGAGTCCCATAATATGTACGTGTAATCCTGTACTCATATTTACCTGTAAAAAGTAAATGACAGGTGTATTCTGCTCATTTTGGCTCTATAGTTTCCCAAGCCACTTGATCCAAAGACTTGGTGGGTCCTGATTTAAAATATAAAGTTTACAAGCTTATGTTTCTAAAATGAAAGGAATGAACGTTTCTTTGGCAGGATGTAACTCTTAAAACAGGTGTGACCTGATCCACTACATGACGTTCAGCCCGTGGCGATTCAGCAAAGTTTGGTGGCCAAAAAAGCAGCTTTCACACAACCATATTCTGACAGGAACCATATTATGAAGGCAAGTTTTGTGGTGACACAGCTGATTGCTTAAGTGCCAAAACTTCATTCAAAAGAAGAATTTCTGAAGATGTCAAGTTCCTCTCAGAGCTGGATCCAAACTCTCAGGCTTTCCCGCTCTCCACTCTCAGATTTTATCAAATTTGTCCCTCCCAGCAACCTTGAGGCTGTTCCTGATTCAAGGTTGATCAAATCAGAACAGAGCAGACCGGCCAAAAGTCAAATATTGTGAGAGGTGAAAAGCTTAATGAATGCAACCCAACTGGGTCTCCTTGATTTCAATTTAATAAATATCAAAGATGTTATTAATTCACGATGTGATAAAGAAACAGCTGTGTGCTAAAACCCAATAAGCAACCTGACCAGGAAGTCTCACCAGCTGGATATGGCAGACTCATTAGCTTGTAGCATTAGCCTGCACTCGCTCCATTTAAGACAAAATGAAACTTTATTTGCAGCTCATCTCTGGCTCACTGCTAATTTCACCATTGTTTTGTCTTTATCTCTCTTTTCTTTTAGATGCAAAACATTGTAAATACAAGTGCAACCAAATGAAAACGACAGGCCGCCCATGTTTGTTTAACCTGGGTCCAGATAGCAGTTAGTGTGACATATGTGTGCAGTAATTTAGTTTGGCCCTGGAAGGATGTTATAAAAATTGGAATGACCCTTGACAGGGAAAAAACCTCCCACTCATAATGTAACAGGTTGTTTGTCTGACAGACATGTCTCTCTTACATCCAAGCAAGCTCTCTGTCTTTTGGTATCAAAGAAGGCTACAGCACTAAAGCCACAGCAACACTCGGGCTTCTCAAAAAATAAAACACAATGGTCACTGAAGACTCGAAAAAATTGCAGCAAATTTTGAGTAAATTTTTAAAGTCAAATATCATTTTCTTAATGGGCATTACTCATGTAAGTGCAAGCTACCAACAAACCATAAAAGCCAAGCCCTCTCGTGATCCGATTGTCTGCTTTGTTCCACTTATTGCCAAAGTTTCCTTTTCGCTTTCATCTAACACAGAGCCAACAGTTTGCTAAAGTTTGAACAGAAAAAAAACTGCAGATTTTGCCTCTGCTGTGTCTTACTTTGCGTTGCTGTCGTTGGGTTCGTCTCCATCTGATGACGAGGAAGGAGACGGAGAGGGACCAGACTGAGTGCTGGTGTGATGATTGGGTAACCGACTTCCCCCCTGAGTGGAATCATATGGAGCTGACCAATCAGAGAAGCCCATCTTGCTCGTCAGTGAGTCGTTGCAGTCTTGGGACGGTGGCGGTGGGTTCTGGAACAGAGGGGTGGAGCCAGGTCCATATGGAGCATTTTGATAAGGTTGCTTTAACCCTGGAACCTGGGGAGGAGGGAACTGCAATAGGAGAGGCAAGGAGAGGAGAGGAGAATGTATTGGAAAAGGAAGAAAGGAGGCATGCAAGCAGATAAGGAAAGACGGGGCACAAGATAGAGAGGGGAGGGAGGTGGAGAAGAAGTCTCAGGGACGGGAACTAATACTGTCCTGTTTTAGTACAAATCAAACTGGAAGCATCTAATCAAGGCTGGTGGAAAGATTTGGGACGGGAAAAGGACTGCACCCTCCTCCTTAAGCCAGCTTTTCCCCCTAATGAGCACATGCCACAAAGGGATTTCAAAGGGCAAAAAAACTTAATCCACTCTACTACGTGTTCATTCATTCATTCATTCATATGGAGCAGAGGACAAACTGCACATTCATCAAAGAGTCCGAAGAAGGACCAAGAAAAGGAATCTACCTGATTCTTTCCAGGCTGCATCGGTCCCATGTGGCCAGGTGGTCCCCCAAATGGATTGGGCCCAAACCCAGGTACTACATAGGGAGAGACAACAAAAAAAAAGCGATCAATTAAATTTAAAAAGAAAGATATTTTAGTAAACAGAGGATTGGTTCATTTTATTAAACTTGTGCCCCGATCAGTTTACAACTCACAGATGAAAGACGAGGGCCCCATGTTGGGCGAGCGTGGTTTGGAGGCAGCTGAGAAATACTCCACTGCTTTCTTGAATCGCTCCACCTTGTCCTCCATACGAGACTGGAGAAGGAAGGAAACAAAGCATGAAGCTGACTGTTGGGACACATCAGCAAGAACTGCTGAGTAAGCGCTGAAAAAATTCCCCCGAGTAATATCATAGTTAAAGCAGTGATTTTTTTTTTTTTTAATGCTGGTTATATTATGAAGAAGAATTAATAACTCTCACTTTTTCTTTAAATTGCATTTTGTTCTAATTAAATCATCAATCCAACACCCAAAAAGAAAGTAAATTTACTCTCATTGCAAATCGCTCTAATAATAAAAATAAACACTACTGATAAATTTTCTGTCGATCAACTAATACAGAGCTTCCAAAACTTTGCTGAGGTTTGTGGCTCCCTAAAAATTCAGCCAAACTTCTGCAGCCCACCAGCATCTCATTTTGTCATAGTTGTATATATAATGTAAATTATGAAAATGACATGAAGATGGTCGACGGCACAAAAAAGTATCATTTATTTAAGAGTACAAAACACTAGAATAAAGAGAGGGAGGGAAGGGGAGATAATAGACTCCCACCTGCAGTACCTTTAAAGCCCACCAGGGTCCCCAGCCCATAATTTGGAAAACACTAAACTTTAAGATTAAATGACAAATTGTTTTATCATGTTATATTTCAGCCACTACAGCTAATCCAGATTTAGTTAAGCCACTGATAAACCAAACATATCTTTCTCCCACAGCCAGAAGACAAATGAGATGGGATAGGATTAACGATTGTTACTTAGCATTGACGAGAGGAGACAGTGTATAAATAGATTTTATGGGGACAACGACAAAGAGTGACAAACTGCTGCTGAACTCCAAACCTAGCAGCTCAATCGAAGATACTTAACATGACTGGAGACCAAATTTAGACTTTCTGTATTCCCACATTTTGTATTCATGGTTACAACAGCTTCTTCTGATGAACTGAAAACTCGATAATCCTGTTAAGCACGCAGATTTACATAAGGTGTGGTGTAATTCTATGATTTGGCAGTGATGAGTAAAAAAGTGGACAAGCTGACTCAGGTCTTGTGTCAACAGTGATGACCTATTTACCCATCAGCAACAGTCTGGTGTGAGGTCAGAAAACAGTAACATCCATGTTCTTTATCCAATTCTTTTTTAAACATTTTGAGATAAAATTTAATGCTATGTATTGTCTTTTCGACTCAAATTTAACCCCACAAAGACCCACAAAAACGTGTCATTAAAAATCACCGAAAAGAAGCAGGGTTCACGTGATCTACCTGTGACTGTTTGAAGACATCTCTGGCGATGGCGTCGAGGTTTCCGAGGTCTTTGATGGAGGAGACGTACTCTGAGACGGCCTTGATCACCACCTCGCAGGGTGGCAGCACCAGCTGATGGGCTCGCACCTGAGACAAGAACATACAAAGGTATTAATCCACATACGACAGAAACTGTTTGAAAGAGTCACATTAAGATATTCTTCTGTAACATTCATCACATTTTGAAAAGGAAGAAACAAAAACAAATGCACATTTATTGTCCAGCTGTCTTACAAAATGGCTTGTCTGAGGCTGAGACCTCAGATAAAAAAAAAGCTGGACTGCAGGTTTTCTCGATGTTTGAAGGCAGCAGGGCCCAACAGACACACTGGATCATACAAATGACATGTTAACTGACTTTTACAGATTTTGACACTGCTTCATGAGAAATATGTAACATTTTAGCAACAATTTGTTCAAGCGTGGCTAAAGTATGTGGTCAAACCGTTGTCATTCAATCACTCGACCGGACCTTAATTGTTGGGTCGGAATATGAAGTGCAGTGTTTATAATGTAAAGATCTCATATGGTCTCGTGGTTAGGATTGCTGGTTTGCACCCAGACGGCCTGAGAGCCACTCCCTTTGTGGGAACAGTTTGATGACTTTCAGTCAACATTTATTCCACTGCCATAAACTCTTGTGCTTCCATATTACAGTTAAAATTACACGTCAACCCTGGACTTACAATTTACAGCACAAACTTGACCTCTGTGTGACAACTGCATTTTACTTGATGCTAAAATCTTAAAAATAGCACCTTTTCAGAACCTTTAGAAAGATGATAACATTACAGAGGGCATATGTACCATATTTTGTCATAACCATATATGCTTATTCAGCCTTGATTTTGCTAAGAAGGCAAGTTTTTGTAATTCAAATATTTTCGTGCTGAGTTGAGAAATTGAAGTGTTAACATTAAGAAGATACTTTAATCTTAAAACATCTTAAAAAAATCTATCGCTTATTCTTTTCTTGTCTTGCTCATGGAACTGAACATTTTATCCGTTAGGTCTTATTAGGCATCAGAGAAATGACTAAATTCTTTTGCTGTTGCAAGACATTACTCATCATCACTGTGTACTTTAAAGGAATCAACCAAAGCTCCACATGACAAAAACTCACTCATGAAGATCAACACTGGAATAACTTAATAATATAAGTCATATGACAAAGATGCATGACATGACATGAGAGTTCATTTAAGGAGTTTGGGTGTCATTGGTAAGCAATATCACAGAACAACACATACAGTGTATGAAAACAATAAAGGAAATGTGGAGGCGAAGAATGCCATGGACAAGCAGTGAGGTGGAGTTCAATGTCTTACATTCAATGCACAGCTTGGCTACTGCGTCAAACTGCGCCCCCTAACAAGCATCTGTCAGGTTTGTAAGCTACTAGAGGGACCAACTCTAACTTTGACAGACCTCGGAAACATTAAGTGATCGTCAGCAAACAGGTGAATCTGGTGAACAAGGAATTTAATTTTAAATGCAACTATGGGTCCAACCACAAATCGTAAAGCAAGTTAATTATTCCTGTGCTACCCTTGATCATGTGATGTGTCCCTGATGACACTATGTCATTAAAATTTACCTCTAATGCAGAGTAACCTTCCTTTTACAGAGTAATTTGTGCAGAGTTTTTAAATTTTACAAGCATTAAGTGTTTGCAGACACATGTTGGGACATGGTAATATGTCACAAAGAAAAAACTATAAAATATTTTTGGATTCTGGTGTAAGATTGTTGTGTGATTTTGTCTCCTTGCCAAAGATTCATTCGTCCCAACCATTTCAATCAGTTTTTTTACTTTAAGATGTTGTTATTAAAAGTAATTTCCTGTCGATGTTTTGCAATGAAAACCTTTAATTGATAGGAAAAGCTCCTAAACCACTGGCATGATTTCGTTGTGGAAAAGAAGCACCTTGCACCAGCAAATTAACACAGTTCATGCAACGAGATCAGAAAACAAAGAGGCTTTTCTTTAAAAATGATAATATATTTATATTGTAATAAAATTATAAGGAAAACATTAATGAAAGTGTGTCCCAAGTAGAGGGTCTGCTTACGTGTGAGGTAAATCAGGGGCCCTGTCACTGATACAGTATGAAATATTTTTACAACAAGTATTTTCTTAAAGTAAGCTGTGGGTTGCAAGGAATTTTGGTCTTAAAAAACATACGGCACCTTGAGAGAAGCTAGTGGGTGTTCTGGTCCCAGCAGACTCCAGTGGAAGGCAGCCAGGTCCTCATCAGGCAGAATATGATTTCCTTTAAGAGAGAAACTCTTTTTTGATATGTTTGCTGTGTTCATGACGACAGACAAGGAAGACGGCCAAAAATACAACTCACAGGTAGGGATGTGTGTTTCAATGGTAGACCATTTAAGGGAAACGTGGGATACACGTTCAACTCTGTGTATGTGTGTACAGGCTGAGGTATGTGAGTGTGTGCGGTGCCTTACCTAGCAGAGCAGCAAAGCATGGCAGGTGCTGTGTCTTGAGCCCGAGCTGCCGGGCGGCCTCAGACAGCAGATACTGGTGTGTGGTCAGGTTCTTGCCATTCCAGCTCAGTTTGAGCGCATGTGAGGAGAAGTAGGCGGGTACGTTGCAGAGGGCAAACTCAGAATCCTGAGCAATGAGGCCGGCAAATCCAAAGTCCCTGTAGAGAGACAGCACTTCCTGGTGGTGGTCCTCCAAAGTCTGTACAACCTGTAGATGCAGGGTGGACAACTCAGTCTGCTGTGTCATAAAACACAAACTCTAAATGGAGATTGAAACATGACAACTCCTTTCCAACACCCTGCTCAGAGTAATCTGACTTTCCACATTACAATTTTATTTGGTTTATTTCTCAATATGTCAAGAAAAAGCAGCACAGTACTTTAGCAATAATTAGCTGATCAACTGATTTTAGTTTATCAACAGAGATTAATACTACAGGGGAGTAGGAAGGGCAGGCTTGATGTAGGACTTGTTCTTTTTTGTGTCCCTTTCCCAATAATAAAACATAAACTAACCACCAATGTTAACCTGAACAACATATATGATATAATTTCACACAAAACATACATGACGCATGCTATGTAGGACACTAAAAGCCATGGCTGCACAGAAGGGGAAAGCAATGACTTTAGTAAAGGTGTAATTCAAGCGGAGGTGAGATACTTGAAGCTACAGAAATAGGACTGTTTTAGATTAAAAGTAGGAAAAAACAAGCAAGTACACATGGGAACTGTGAGTAATGGTGCTGTACATGCACAAGGAGCATCAGAACTTGTTGTACTGCAATGTGGGTGGGTTTTTTTTCTATTCTAATAAGTACCCTCACACAACTATGCCACTGTGTTCTTTAGGGTTGTATGACATTTACCAGTGTTGACAAATTATTAGCAAATAATGGGAAATGTATATAATTGGCTATAATGATATTACAACTAATAAGAAAAGCTGATAATATAAGCAGAATAACTTTTATTGACCTTACAATTCAGCATTTACACACTTAAATTCAGTAGGTGGCAGTATGCATATTTGTAGTTGACATGCGATCTGCCAACTAACACAAGAAAAAAAGTAGAAGAACAAGTGCAACAAACTTTTGTCACAAATATGATGCAAGAATCTGTTGCACCTAGTCAGAGCCGCATAGTCAAGACTTATGCGCCAAACATGTCATTGCCAGTGTGAACGATTACAGTCTCAGAAAAAGACAGCACAATTTGCTTTGCATGTTTTCTAAATGGATTTCAAGAGCGAACTGGTAACGTCACAGTGATGGAGTAATAAATCATCCTATTCCTTCTCTCTCCATTATAGCCTCTCTTTCCATCAGGCTTGCATAAATGATGAGGTATGAACTTTGCTACAAAATCTGAAATTATCCGTTATTAATTAGGTATCAATTATTAGAGGAAGGTACTTACTGGTTTTCAGTGTCTATTAAAAATCCATGGTGTGTATCTTTTTTTTTATGACTAACATTCAAGAAAATAACAAGGCATATTAAAGGCAAACAGAGATAACTTAGTAAAGCTGAATGGAGTCAACCTTGAGAGACAAGCAGAGATTTGGCTGCATTGATGGTATGCCTTCACCATAACTACATAAGCTTTTTTTAAACAAATAACACTAAGTTATTATTTGCCCCAGAAGAGGTCTGCTTTAGAGATTTGGATCACAAACAGTCTTCATTTCACCTTACTATATTCTCAATGGCAGTCTTATAATATCAGAGTGCAGCTGATATAGTACATCCACCTTTCACTGTTTATAACACAGCAATTTACAATCGTGCCAACTGTTCAGAGATAAACATTCTCAATCACCAACCAATCTAAAAGAATATGAAATAAATATATAAATAAATAAAAAAGTCATTACAAACGCACCGACGTCAGGTACTAGGAACCTATAAATAGGCTGTCCACTCAGTAATTGTTCAACAATCTATGACAGGTTCATTGAGTTCATGTTATGTAATGCATCGGCTAGACTAGGTCATGTAGTACAATAAATGTTCCTAACCCCTCTTGAATACGGATGCACTGACTGGATTAGCCTGCAGCCGCGTCTTCATGTATCTTTAAAAAAAATCTGTTGCACCGGATTCATCCCTCCTCACAGCAGACCATCCCAAATACATCCACGACAGCAGAGCGGGCCCGCTAATATGCATCTGCTACGGACAGAAATCTCTGCTGCCATGCAAAATAGGCCGTTTGTCAAAACAGGTCTGTGTTTGCGTGTTGCATTAAACAAAAAATAACTCTAAATCGATTCATTTGAATGGTTAGAGATGGCAGTTCACTTGTTCGGCATGTGAAAGTGATTTAAAGACCGCTGAATGAGGCACAGGGCGTGCAACAAGAGAGTGCAAGTGTTAAATGATCGGCACAACATATGATCAAAACAAAACAACTTCACACATTGCTCACCCGCACTCGGAAGCGGAACATGGCGAGGCGGACACAGTGGCTGAGGCAGGCGGGGGGCAGGAACCATGCCCTAGGAGGCGGGGTGGCCTTGCTGCCGACGTGGTTGACGATCAGCTGCGCCGTCTGTCGCTGGCCCTGAGCTCGCCGCGCCCACTCGGGCCAGCGCTCCTTCCCCAGTGTGCCGTTGAAAACTACGACCAGCTCCAGGCCACCCTGGTACAGACAAGCCTGTGACAGGGCAGCCAGGTAGCCCAGCATGGCGTTCCACTCGCCCCCGCACACCCAGTCTGTCTGATAGCCGCCGTAGAGGCGCTGCAGGCCGGAGTCAGCGTCGATTAGGATCCTGGCAGGCGGGGGCGGGGGAGGCATGGGCCCGGGGTGATGTGGGTGGTGGTGTGGGTGATGGTGGTGTGGGGGCTGGCGGGCCGCTGTACGGGCAAGCTTAAGGAGGTCCACCGGGACTGCGGCCCCGGGACACCGCTTCTCTAAATACTCTTGAAAGCCCTGTACTCCCATGACGGTGTTATTGAGCCTGTGTGTTTGGCCGGGAGCGGGCTCTGAATACGTTCTGTACGCCGTGTTTGTAATGTGATGTGGGGCGAGACTGTAGCTAGCTGTGCACTTCAGGCAAGCTAACTGGTCTCCGGTGTAGTGACTAACTGTAATTGAATTAACCCTGCAAAACAACTTATCTGTCACCCAGACTACTGAAATGAGTCACCATGCACTGCTGTACAAGTGTGTCAGCTAGCGTTACTTATTCCGTGATAATGAAATGCCAATTTCTTAATTTTGGTCGTAGGTGCTCAGTTTAGTGTCCATCCCTGTGGATTTTTGGTTAGATGCCAGCAAGGCCAGTGTAGCTACCTACAACCAGAAAAAGTTCAACATTTTTCCTGCTCCCATAATTTGGCTTAACATAACCAGCTTCAAAAACGTAGTTGGCAGCAAATAACGGAAATGAAGCAAGGTGGTGGATATTATTGAGGAATACCTACAAAACAACTATCCTGCTGGTTTGAGCACATGAAACAGATGCAATACTGCGCATTAGTTAGCAACCCACAGGCTGGCTGGCCAGTTCGCGGACATGTTAAACCGAGCAGCTTGCAAAATCGTCATTTCTATCTGACAGCTAAAATACTTGACATTTATTCTGCACAACCTCGCGCAAATTTCAACATGTGTGTAACGACAGCTTGTTGGCTTGCAGGTGTCAGAATATCAATTCAAACAAACTAAAAAGCTGTGTGCCTGGTTGACTGGCTAGCTGTACTAACATTTGCTAACTGTGTGGCTAGCTGTTAGCTGCTGGCAGGGTCCCCGGCGTGATTTGACGCGTCAACTCCCGAAGAGAAGTCCGGGGCGGACACGACGCGGAATGAGATGGATGTTTGACGAAATAAAAGAAAAGTAACTAAAAGAAAAGAAAAATAAAAGCCCGATGGTGCCTCCCTCGCTTTCTTCCACACTCACGGCTTCATGTTGCAGAGGGGAACATTACTTCCAAACGACATCAGCCATCTTGCGACTTCCTCGCGGCCCAGTGGAGTGGGAGGGAAGGCGGAGGGAGTGGAGGGAGGAGGCGCGCCCGCGGGGAAGCTGGGAAATGTCGTCTAATAACCGTATCACGTCTAACTAGTCCGGCCGTGATGAGAAACACTTAAAAACTACAACTACCAGTATACGGACATCGACGGTTGAACAAGGATAAAAGCTGGAGAGTAGAATTTCTCCAAGTGGCCCACAAGTGATTCAAGTGCAAATGCCGTTATTTTCCGTTGTCTTTCCCCGTAGATGTCATAGCGACACATTTCAATATCTAAACAAAGATAACAATGTACGCTTACGGCTGTTGTAGCAGGCTAATTTTGGTGCTTTCAGTGTACGCCACATAAAAGTACAGAACACGTACTTTATCAGTGATGTGGGAGGTCTATGTAGCGAACAGCAGCGAAATGCAAGCCCAAACATGAATTCGTAGTTACACGTTCAAAATGATTGAGTGGTGTAACAGGTAGAATGGCGCTGTCCCGTTCCTGGGAAATAGTGTGTTTATGTCGCCTCCCCGTGGTTGTCGGAGGAAAAGATGCTTTGGGAGGTTAAAAAAAAAAATGAACAAACTAACAAACTTGATCACCAGGCTCTCGAGACTCTGTTAGAGTTGTCATGGCAACGCGAGGCTAGCTTGAAGGACTCCAACCTTCACTTGTGCTCGTATTTTTGTCTCCGCGTCCTCCCTCTAATAAAAAAGGCTGTGTCGAATAAAAGCTGTTTGAGTTTGTGTGGATTTAAAAAAAGATGCGTGAGATTTGTGTGTGAAAGAGAGAGAAAGAGAGAGAGAAAGAGGCAGAAAACGGGAGATTAACGGTGAGCGCGCAGCACGCCCCCGCCGCCGTGTCGCCTCCCATTCATCCGCGGTGAGGGTGAACATGACGGCCCGATGTGTGCGGTCCCTGTCCGGAGCCCTGAAGCCCGTGTTCAGCGCCCGGTTGGCCAGGGTAGGGGCAGTCTTTGAGCTCACCTGCAGACAGATACCTGTTAAACTAAGTTTGTTTTGATTTTAAAGTAGTTTAATGCTTCTGGGTAAATTTGCCTGAACGGCAGCGAGTGTTGCTAAGCTGATTAACGGTTGGTTGGTTAGTTGGCTAACTAAGCTAGCTTGGTTAATGTCGCTGTCCTTTCAGCACCATTTATGTTTGCTGTCAATTTGATTTGAACTGAAAAGCTCTGCAGAGAAGATGTGCAACTACTCGAGCAATATTCCTCTATTTCTCCCAAGCGGAATAAGGCTGTAAACAAACAGTTAAACAGCTGAGTGCGGTCATAAATTATTCAAAGACTAATACAACAGCACCTCCTCGGTTAATGGTTGCCGGTTAGCAACTTGTCCTGCATGTAGAAGGACTGAGGAGAAACTTAAGACTCAAATTCTACAACAAAACTTTAAAAACACATAAGAGGCACTCACTCCAGCTAACGTTTATTGTAACTTTTAACAAATAAATAGAATATTTAGAGGATTTACTCATGCCCTTGGCTGTTTTAAGGGCTGAGAAAAATAAAATACAAAAATAAAAGCTGCAGCTGCATTGAGA
>JAPZDZ010000002.1:25156131-25176127 GCA_029783805.1 Acanthurus tennentii
TGGCGGCGCCCAGGACGAGATTTTTTAGGCTTCACTTTCGCTCATGCAGAAACCAACGGGTGACGTCACGGAGGGTTCGTCCAGTGCTTCATACAGTCAATGGTCTTAACTCTGCTCTGTCTTGATTATCCAGTAACTCTCATACATCCATTTTGGCCTTACAGTTTCTTAGTGAACAGGTTAACAAAGAAGTTTTATGGTTTAAGTTTTTTCTGATCGGGTTTTCCAAGAGGGCAAAGTTTCTCTTAAAAAGGTAAATGTTTATACATTCCTTCAACCTTGAAAAAAGACAGTTGGGAGTGTTTTTGACATCTTACCGTGCCGCTCACCCTGACGTCATAGAGTCGCCCCCAGTCATCTTCATGGCTGTCCACCATCATCATGCTATCATCTTCCTCCAGGAGCCACTCAGCCTGCAGGTCAACCTTCACCTCCTCCCCCATGGAGTGCATCCCTACGGCGGGGAACAGCCCCTCTGCAGACACAGGAACCTCCACTGAACCGACCTGCATGGGAAAGGAATGTAAGGAAACAATAAGTGAAAAAAAAAAAGAAAAGACAACACGTTTCTATACATACAGACGAGTTTTGCCGACAGAATAATGACTCGTGCATGTGTTTGTTCATGGGATGCTGCGTTACAGATGTCATTCACATTGAAAACACCCACCTCTTTGCCATTTTTGGTGAAAAAGACTGTTGTAAAACCTGCTGCAATGTTTTCAGAGTGTATTCCACAGCCAATGCGGTCGCCCCGAGCGCACTTTGGCCCAAACTGCTGTCCCACTGGGTTGCCATTGTAAAGCCTAGGAAGAGTGAAAAGATCAAAATCTTCATGACATGTATGTTAGAGTGACAGCTAACACAACAAACCAGTCAATCATGATTGTTTTTATGACTTAAAAGATTTGCTAGTGAAGGGGCACCCTGATTCCCACATATTTATATTTGAGCTTTCTAAATTCATAGTTGAGCTCAGGAGGATTTGCCTGTGTTAGTAACAATGTAGATAACATGCAGGACAGTGTCTATATAGATACAGCATGAACAAATTAATATTCATTGATTAGCTTCCTGTTTGTCCTGCAAGTTTTCCATAACAGCAGAGTGATTAATTAGTTTTTCTTCAAGCAAAAATGCAAAACACTTCAGCATCTTAATTATAACAGTCTGATGTTTTATTTAGGTTTTATTTAGTTTATTTTAAACAAACTATTGAATATGTGATCCCTGAGAAATTGTAACATGTATTTTCTCTTGTCTCAATTTGTCTAAAGTTACATACTAAAGACGTAACAAAAAACAAAAAAGAACAAGTGATAAAGTAATTTAAAAATAAAGTAATTTTATTTCTGAAACTAGCAAGTTTTATGCCGGTTATAAATTGATAGAGAAAAAGTTTAAGCAAAGGAGAAGGATGCAGGCAATAACTGCTGGGCAGATGCAGCATCAACCGGCCACAATCCAATTTCTGAAACTGTGGAAGAAACCAGCGCTGTGCTGTGGAGTTAAGACGACTGTGGTTTGACTTACTTGCCGTTGTCAGCGTGGTAAGCTACAGAGTATGGCAGCCAGCCAGGCTGGTGATCCAGCCTGTAGAATTTAGGCACCAGGCCCACAGCGATGGTCCCCCTCACCCCTGTGTCCACTATAGTCACCTACACACAGCCAGACAGATACACACACACACACACACAAATACACACAAATACACACAAATAACAGTGTAAGTACAACCGTGGCAAAAATCAGGTACTTTAACCAACTGCCACAGTTGGAGCAAAGTTTTATAGCTTATATTCATTTATGTGGGCTAAAAGAAAAGCTATTTAAATAGCATGATTTTAGTTGAGAACCACCTTAAAATACTTGACTCAGGAAAAGAAGCCCTCTAGTAAATCTCTGCATTTCTTAGCCCTCAGTTTGTCTGCCTTGTGTGGGTCTCTCACAAATGCCAAGAATCTGACTCCCTTCATGGCTACGCTGCTGTCCAGAGAAGAAATGTGCCAGTACACTAGTTTTACTACATACCACGATGAAACACTCTGACGGTAAAAATACCGCCAATAATTTCTGTGATTAGGTTGATTAACTCCATTTTCAGAGGGCACCGTGAATGTAGCACAATACAACTGTGCCACGTTCCATCACAGTTGTGTCCTGCTATTATGTTATGTTACAATGATGTGCGTTTAACTATTACAGACTAACAGGTAACATTTGCTACCATGTTCTTGTGTTACCTTGTCAAGAATAATAAATGCAATTAAATCAAACTGGTGTACAGAATTGCATATATCCGATCAATCATTTTTGGCTACATCAAAGACATTTTCCTGATGCTGGAGATACTGACACCGGGGAGGAATCACAACATGCACAAAAACACAAATGAGTGCACAGAATCTTAAAGAGACACACAATGTTCTGTATTTAAGTTATTTCCAGTCACCTGTCTTAACCTTTAAAAAAAAACAGCCTGCTTGATGAATGAAAAAGTTATGCTCCTTTTCTCTGTCATCCCTCTTTTTTCTCTTTCTCACTTTTCTGCCTCCCTCATTCTCCACCTCCCTCTTCAACCAAAACCAGAACGACTATCAGCACATGTGAAAGCAAAGTTCTTAAGTTTCCAGAACTAAAAGTTCCAAGCAGATTCCTTTACAGTTTGGCACTTTAAGTGTAAAACTCCGTCGTTGTACTTTGTTTAAGAACTAAATTCTTTGCCTTGGCAGGTTAGAACTTCCACACTTAAACTGTTATACTATCATTTGTGTTTGTGTGATATAATTAATAGTTAGAAAAACATGTGAGGTGAAGTGAGATTAGAAAAGGGCAGGAATCTGCTCGCTGATGAGCCGTTCAGTTATGTTGATATAAATTTTTCGAATAAATCTATTAAAACAAGTGCAATACTGCAGATGTTCTGCTGGGCTTGAAGACAAATGACAAAAAAAAACTGGAGAAAAAAGCAGCAGCAGAGTTGAAACGAGTTCCTTGTGAAATCAGAATGAGGAGAAACACGAGGATAGCAGTGACGCATACATCAACAGATGCCTGACCTTTGTCAGAATAACTGCTCCTAAATTGGCGAGATATCTGGTAACCTAACAGCGAGTGCGTCACAGAGTGTAGAATAATGTAGCATAGGAACTCCGACCACACATTATTCTCTTGTTTAAATGTCAGAGAGATCTATCAGACTCCAAATGTTATTCTTATTTAAATATAAACATTGTTATCTTTAAGCGTCTCTCGCTGCGGAGGAGAGAGAGAGAAAAGCTCTGGAGGTCCAGATGAAAGTTCGACATCACATTTAAAAGAAATGTCACATCTGGCTTAAATCTGGGAGACACAGAGCAACAATAAATTATGTCCCAAGTACATTGTTAGACAGTTTGAAATCTTAATGAAGCAGATCCAAAATGTTTCAACATATGTCTTACACTAATCTCATCCATAAACTAAAAAGGTCTCAAGAGATGAGAAATCAAGAAAGAGGAAGAAAATCGTTTGCAGAGAAGCTTGCTCGCGCTGAGATGAAGAAAGTACGCCTGCCTCACCTGTCATCTCCTAACCACGTCACAAGGCCTGCTCTGACGTGCACCATCCACAAACAAGCTGGCTCATTAATAACACACTGCAGCCCTCTGCACGTAATTTATGACTGAACTCCTGCAACTTTCCCGTGCTAAATCAGAAAGATACTTTTTTCCTCACACTCCTCCGTATGTATGAAAACGATTAGGTGTTGATACACGGGAGCACCTCAGATTTGGCAAACTGTCCAATATTTTCTCCTGCTGTGAGTCTGCCTGCCAGTCTGTTGAAAAGCACTGTGTGAGACTAATCTTTGTGCTCAAAGATACCACCTCACCCACACCCTAACCCTCATTCCAATGCAGCTAGGACATTTTTGAGGTAGTGGTTTTGCAGTGTTGAACTGGGACTGTAGGGGGGCATTCAGAATTCAATATTAATTTGTGAAAATTGTCAGCAGTGGGATTCCAGGGGATAAAATTGCTGGCTGGATGGTAAAGCAATCTTGGGCGCACACAGGGACGATGGTATGCGGTTAAGTTATCATATTGTGAATAGTTTCTCACACCCTGACATTTCAAAATGAATGACTGTACAAAGAACCAACAGTCTACTTATTTTCTCATGATTAGAATTTATCCAAAAGGGAAGATCAATGAAAACGTGGCAAGCAGCAAATCAGTTAGAGACAGCAGTGGCTGGTGATAATTTTTAACTAATCATGCATAATTTAAAAGAAAAAAAACCTGAGGAGCTAACAGAGCTGAGTTACAGTAACGATGTCAGATGCTGATTTACAGCATCACTATCAATGAGCCTTACCTCAAAGTAGCAATTTCCCTTTGATAGCGGATGGCCAGCCACATAGCAACCCACCTCTTCAGAGTTCCCTTGGTAACTACAGAGAGGAAATTACAGGTTAACAATGGGTGATTTTCTATTAGGTCAGACGGCTGAATGCACAATCAGAAACACATTTAGAAAAACAACCTCATCTTTTGAATAGACTGAGAAGATTGTCGAGACACCATCTGTATAATCACATGCACCAACATGTGCAAAAGAAATTACAAAAAAATGTTCCCATTATTAACAATTATAAGCCAATGAAAGCTGATATAGAATTGCAGTTTTGTTAAGGAAGTGGAAACTGGAGATGTGCAAGGACAAACATGGATTTTCCTGAGAACCACTGGAGCTTAAGAAGCTTTGTATCAGCAATATAGTGTGTTGAATATTTTATACAGTGTTAAGCAGCAGAATCAGATGCCAGGAATTACATTCACCAGGTGTTACTATAGATGTTATTTATATAGTAGCCCTGTTTCCTCTATGGTTTTTATTTTATTTTATTTTATTTTTGTTGTAGATGGTAGGGTTGGGAGTAGGGTCGGTTGGTTGTACCTGCTCAGGTCAAAGCAGTGGCCAAAACTTACTTTTTTCACACCAGATAAAATTTGTATAAAATTGTATAAAATTTACAAATCAGCCTGTGTTCAAGTTAACTGGATATTGTTATCATTTTAGCATTTAATTGTTAAAAAATCTGTAGTAAAGGACAATATAAATGACACATGTGGACTTTTGTCTCAGAACAAAAGAAATTAAGATAGAAAACAAAAAAAATTTCAATTTTAAAATAAACAACCTTCTTGGGTGGCCACTGGAGTATAGATTTCTGAGTTTATGAAGTGCACAGTTAGGTTCCTGTCAGCCACATGGATGTATAAGAAGAAATGGATACAGTGCTGGAGACAGAGCCACATTCACTTCTATAACACTTGCTCAAAAATTTAAAAACTTATAATGACTAGTACAAGCAAAATGACATTAGCACATGCAAGTCATGCATGTAAATAAAAAGAGTCTTTTGAGATATGCACATCTGTTTGACACAATCCAAAAAAGCCATATATTGACTTTAGCTGAATCCCCACTCAGACGAGTTAAAGATCCAGGCTGACCTGAGTGTGTCTCCATCCTTCTGCAACCTCATATATCGTTCCTGTGCCGGGCGTCCATCCCCAATGTCTCTGATTCGGCGCCTCAGATTCAGGAGGCATCTGTGGTGCAGTATGTTGATGTCATCCATCTAAGCAAAGAAATATGGGACAGTGGGGAAAAAAGGCACTTAAACATTGAGCAGCAAGTTGAGCAGGCACTGCAGTGGTCAGAGTTTGCTTTTGTAACTGACTGCTGGCTAAGAAAGAAAAAAAATAGGATGAAGTTGAATAACAGTGTCATTATTTACTGCCAACTACCCTGTTCCTCTTATGATCTGCTTGTGAGTTACTGACAAAAGCATTCTCGGATACATTATTTGCTTTAAGAGTTTCCATTTATCCTGTCATATGAATATGTGGCCATCATGAGGGGACTGAGGCAGGTTGCCATTGTATTTTTGTTCTCTTAACATCACTTGTTATTATTAAAAAAAATGTTAAACTGCTGTGGTGTTTACAGTAGTTAAAACTAGATGAGTGCCACGAATCAGAGACACTCGACGACAAGTATGTCAGAATATTTAAGATTACAAAAAACAAGAAATGAGTAAGCTGATGACGCTGGCGTAACGTTTGTTGACACGTATTTTTTGCCCTGATTGGAATGACTGTATTCGGTTCCTCTGGGTTTACGGTGTCGTTCGGTGACGTTGGACGATGTCGTGAGAACACGGCAAACACGTCAAATTCACACAACGTGTCCAATTTTTCTCTTAAAACGTCATTAAAATACACATTTTAGTAATGGTTGCATAAATAAATTGGTCATTTAGACAGAGATTTTGAAAACTCTGCCAAGAGGGAAAGTGGGCGTGCCAATGTTTACATCTACGTTAACGCTGACATGGTTCGTAAGCTAGCAACGCAAAACCAACAACCGTGCTAATAATAAGCCCTTTAGAAATAAGCTAGCATAAATGTTTACATCGTAAATAGCTGCCGTGTGCAGTGAAAATAGGATATAGTTCAGTGTTAATCAATAACGTTTCAAAATGGCATCAATCCATCCGTCAGCTACTGACGAAGGGTCAGTTTACTCGCAAATCGGGGTTAGCATCTTTAGCTAGCGGCTAATGTGGTAGCATCTCTCAAAGATGATGCTCGGTGCTTAGCAAGAGGATGACGAGAGACTGTACCTCACAATAAAGATCACAGCAGTGACCTATTAAAGGTGTCTTTATCGATAAGTCAATCGCTTACCTGTTATCTAGGCGGCTAATAAGATAGAAGCTTATTTTTTGCCATCAGCTACCCATAGCTTTACGTAAAACTTTGGAAACTAGAGTTCGGCGCTTCCCTGTGACGTCACACCCTCGTTACCAGAACAGCCAATCGCATCACGTTTTGAGAAATAGTGACATGCGTTCAGCCAATCCTGTCTCTCGAATTGTTTATGGATTAATGTGTGTCCTATTTTAACTTAGGGTGCAATATTCAATATTTATCCACATGTGAAATGATGAATATATTAGCTGAGTCTCATAATAATTAATCCTTTTGAAAAAAAATAAACAAATCAATTATATGGATCAACATTTTTGAGGTGGTTCTGGGTCAGGTGAGTATCACTGCAACATTTTGCCCCCTCTGTTGACAGTCTGTTTCATGATCCTGAACTGAAATAACACAAAATCTTATACAAAACACCATCGAAAGGAGGAAGATGTTCTGTTTAACGCCTACCTTTTCAGTTTCAGGGGGTTACTACTCAAAAGGACAGATTCTAACAGCAAAGAGACTTTACAGCAAAGAGACTTTCTGAGCCAAATCGAGTATAGACCTGAGCTGAGTGAGAGGAGAAGGAAACTGTGTGGCTGGAGGAGGAAAAATTAATATAACCCAGGGCAGTGTGGAAAAGAGAGCCCCCGTTGGTCTGGCGTGTGTCTTGGAACATTCTCCTGATATGTGGAAACAGACTAGTGCTGTAGCTCGGGAGCTGATGGGAACACAAGACAGCAGGTGATTTCTGCCGCCCATGCCAAGATTAATCAGAACAACAGGCTGCTGATGGTAAAGCAGGTTTTGGCCTCATGTAGCCCCGAATTCCAGCAAGCACAAACCAGTGGGTATGTCTGTGTGCTCTGTCATGTCTGTACTACAACCGCAGGAGTACGTTAGTCAGCCAAACAGCCAAACTGCATCCAGCAGATTTTGAGTGTGAACAGTCTTGTCTTTTTTTCATGGTATCCCAATACTGTTACCAATGAGTGTGGTCACGCTGATAGCCAAATTGTGTCTCTGCTGTTTGAAAAATGGTATCATGTTCATGTTGCATCTGTCGACAGAGTGCCCACGAAGAAAGGCTACGTCAGATAACACAGGAGACGGTGGGACTCGAGATAAGAGAGGAATTCCTCAACTCTCTACCTACCGCCAACCTCTGCTAATGATCTTCATGTGCAGGTCCGTCACTTTGCTATCAATTTCTCTTTTTATACATACTGTTTGTGCGGATACTGTATATTCCTGCAGTGCCATAATCAGCTATGTGGATTGTACAGTTTCAATAATGAGTGACTAAAGCAGAACAATAACTAAAACACTTTTCTATAAAATAGAATAGCTGATAACATACATTTTACTGTGGTAATTGTACACTTCTACAACCTATTTTGGATAAAAGTAGCTCACTAATTCACCAAAAGACGTATAAGTACAAACTTGATAAACTACTTATAATTAAAAGGTTAAAGAATACTTCACACTGCTGGAGTATTTGAGGTACAGCAGTCACAAAGTTACCTTTTGCATCTGTCTTGCAAAAGTAAAATAATAACACCGTGTACATTTTCGTATTAAAACACCATTTATATTTACAACATGATCTGTATTTATTCCTCTAGAGGACTATAGGACAATGCCAACATGATGGTATTCTCATGTCAGGATGTAGCATTGTGTGTCGGGTAGAAGTGTGAAGGACTCAGCGGTGATCTTTTGAGGGATGGAAAATCCAAACTGGCTGCACGGAGCAATGGATTGCATTATTAGCAGCTTGGCTCGGGCTGGTCGATGTGCATTCCTGCAAAAGTGAGTCCTCCCCCCTCCTCCTAATTATCCAGATGATTACTCTTCCAATTCAAACAACTGGTGAGCAATAGCCGTCATTGCCCTCACACTTCAACATGTTATGTGGTCCAAAAAGTCAGTAAATATCTATAGTCAGTCCATATCTATACTAGTATCCTAGATGTGGAAGTCAGCTGTAGCTGAAGCTGTACAGGAAATATTCTCTGTCATAACCTCGCTCAGACTCCACGCAGGAGAAATCACACAGCTGTGCATTTATTGTAGCAAATGGCGTTGCAGTGGCGAGGCTGATGGAGGCACATATACATTTATATTTGTTACCATGGCAAAAATTATTCCGGAAAGGTCTCTGACATTGGAAAGAAAGTGCAAAAAGCTCAACATGACTACTACTCTTTATGCATTTATCATGTGAGGAGAAGGAAGAGATGTATGTGTTAGTATATAACAGGAAAGGGTGGAGAGATTTTGATAATTTCTGAAAGGAACATAATCCACCCCCCACTTGCTCTCTCCCTCCCTGCCACCTCCCCCTCTATCTCTCCCTCTCTCTCTCTGAGTCCCAGCCCCTGAAGGTGTCATAACTGTGCTCTCTCTCTCTCTCTCTCTCTCTCTCTCTCCCTATTCTCTCTCTCTCTCTCTCTCTCTCACTCACTCTCTATCACCGCCTTTCAGATCTTTAAAAGCTGGTGCTTTGCTGTGTCTCTCTCGATCTCCATTTGTCTCCTCTGGCACTGCAGGGGACTCAACCGGCAAAGCACCAAGGAAAACTACTGTATAGAATCGGGAAGAAGACTGAGGAAAGAGGAGAGAAAGAAAGAGAGAGAGAGAGAGAGAGAGAGGGAGAGAGAGCGAGAAATATACATCCAGAAATAGCAACAGCCACATTTAACTGACAGAGAGTGACAGAGAGAAGAACCTGAGACCTGGACAGAAAATGCCTATCCTTTCCAACTTAACAACCATTGTTTTGTTACTGATTGCTCACTGCGGATCATGGACCGGGGCAAACCGCTTGGGCCCCTTCAAGGTCTGTCCCTCCTGCAGGGATCCACTGGGGGCAGGTCGGCCCCCCAGGGACCATAATGTTGCCGGCAGCACGTCAGTGCTGGCCCAGGGGGAGCCCTGTGGTGTGTACACCCTGAGCTGTGCCAAGGGGCTCCGCTGTGTTCCCCCACCAAGGGAGCACAGCCCCCTCCAGGCTCTGTTGCAGGGAAGGGGCATTTGCGCCAAGCACAGCAGGACTAGTCCCACTGAGAGGCCCCACCCCACAGGTAAGATACTGTATACACACACACACACGTGCATGGAATCACGTAAGCACACTTACATGCATGCGCCTACAGATGCACACAGACACATGCATGGACACTGCAGATGGGCTAGACGTGTGAAACCCACATATCACTGTATTTACAGTGTGTCTCCTCCGTCGCTGTGAATTGTGTGTGATGCTGTGTCACTTACCACGACAATGAAAGGCCAATTAGTGTGTGACATTTAAGCCTGGATGCATTTTGTGCACTACAGATGCATTTGCAAACCTCTAGCATCCAGTGCTGCTAAGCAGTGCCGCTGAAGTCACTGCGATAAAAAAGAAAAATCATTTGTCATTTCACTCTTGCTGTAAAAGACTGTGATTTGTTAATTAGAAATTATAAAAAAAAGCATGGAGAATAATAACCTTCTGTTTAATGTTGGGTTTGCACGACTGTGTATACATGAAGATGCTTATGCCTGAGTTCACATGATTTACACAGTGTCATATTGTTTATATCATCCGTTTAAATGACAGGGTGCATGACAATCATCTGTCCTGCAAGTCAGTTTCTGTGTAAAGAATTTAGACTGAATGTGAAACTGTCACAGTGTCACTGACATCCTGAAGATGCTTTTTATTGCTCTTATCTCCATCTACTGTTCAAACCGAGATACTGCGATTAACTGCCTCTAAAAGAAATATACTGTAAAAATGAGGTCTCTCATTGAATGACCGCCCTCAGATAGATCTCATCTGAGTGACTGCTTGGTGATGTTTTGTGCAAAAATGTGGAAGCCAAAGTCTAAATATTCCATATGCAGCATATATTATAATATGTGGCATCAGATGTGGTTTGATGTTGATGGCTAAAAAAAAAGGGTTTAATGTCAAATTCTCATGCTGGTGTGTCATTTTCCTCTCAGGTCCCCATCCATCACACAGTGGTGACATTGAAAAAGTAAGTTCACGTTTTTATCTTTACAGTCTTTGAGAGTGAAGCTTATAGATTATCACCGAAATGATTAAAATTCTGAGATGCATTGAGGATTTTATGTTACAACATCGTATCAGTGCACACATCATCCGCAAAGGAGAGGGTTTGTATTGTCGAGCTGCATTGTATGATGGAGAGTTATTACCATAGATCCTCTGCTATTTGGGGTGTTGCAGTGGCATGTACACACACTTCCCTGAAGCCATGCATTATGGTGCATGATGTGTGTGCTGCTATGCGGCAGAACTAATTGAGCATGATGTGAATCAGGAAAGTTTCAAGTCGGCCGCCACGGATTTTTTTTTTTTTTTTTTTTTACTTTTGCGAGCCGGGTGATCTGCAGCAATTTGAGCCAATGTGTGTGTTATTATGCCCCCGCAACAATAGTCCTTATATTGATCAAGATGACAGATTAATTTCACAAAGTGACACACACACACACACAAAAAAAAAAAAACGCATAGTCACTTCAAACCATCCAGTGACCTGAAAAGCCAAAGCATTGTGTAACAATACGGTTATATAATCTTATACAATATGTGACATCTGAAATGTATAAATATACATTTTCTCTGCTTCTGGCTTTAATGCTGCATCACTGTGGCTAATCCTTTGTGATTCACATCCACATGTGTTGTGATCAAAGAGGATTTCTGCCAACACAATCACCTGGAGGGGGGGGGGATAGCAGCTTGCCACTGCCAATCTGTAGATGAAGAAGACAGGTTCCCTTTTGCCTCTGGTGGGGTTTGAAGTCACACTCTGCATTGCTGTTCTCAGGCACCCTGCCGCAAGCTGCTCAATAGTGTCCTGAGGGGTCTCGAGCTGACAATCTTCCAGTCTGACCGTGACATCTATATCCCCAACTGTGACACCCGCGGTTTCTACAGGAAAAAGCAGGTACAGTGTCAGAGTTCTGCCTGAAACATCATTATCAGTGTAACTTTCCTGGCTGTTAGCTCTTGTGATGTGATATATATATATAAATGTGTCTCTCCTGCACCGACTTGTTGTCACTGCATGTGTTTGCGAGCTGCACACGACTGCAGCTTTTCTGCATCCAGAGATTTGTCTGTGACCACAGGGGCTGAGAATAACTGACACTTCTCTCTCTCTCGCTGAGCCTCTCAGCTGTGAGCTCAGAGAATCAGTACTGCGCTATGATGACATATCATTTTCTCCTCTCTTCCTCTCTCTCTCTCTCTCTCTCTCCACCTTTACCACTCTCCCACTCAATCTCCGCCCTCCTTCCCTTTCAAAATCTCCCTCCCTGTCGTTCAATCTCACACAGTGCCGCTCCTCCAAGGGCATGCAGCGTGGCCACTGCTGGTGCGTGGACGAGCTCGGCACACCCGTGCCCTCACATGCCAGTGAAGATGGTGCTTTACCATGCGATGGAGAGTGAGGGATGAGTCTGTCCTATTGCTCTGAGCCTGGAGGAAGAGGAGAAGGAGGAGGAGGAGGAAGAGGAGGAGGAGGAGGAGGTGGTAGTGTTGGAGGAGCAGGAACACAGGGAGAGGGGATGGCTTTAGCATGTGCTAGACACTGCCTGGACAGGAGGTAGCAGGGATAAACCACTTCCTATGGAAAATACACACCAGTTAACGTTCATGTCCTCTCTAGAAGCAGACACACACACACACACGCACACACACACACTCTCTCTCTCTCACAGTCCAGCAGCAGCAGCAGCAGCAGCAGCAACAATAACATCCGCCTGAATGTTCAACAGTTGCAGCATCGTCCTCTGCGTCGTCTGGTGACATGCTGCATGCTCACATTAACGCTCCGTGAACTGCCTCAGTGATCCAAGCGGCATTACTCCGAAACGATCTCTGTATTCCCTGGCTCTTGTCCCGGCTTTTCTGGTAGATTTTTGATTTTTCCTTCTTACTTTAGGATAGCTGACACTGCCTGTGTTTGTTCTGATCTCAGTGGGCTGAAATACTGTTACGCAGGTGATGTGACACAAACGTTTGAAAAAATGTGTCTCCCTCACCGTCCTCTCTCCCTCTCTCCAAAGATACACTGATATCAACATACCTAATTGACAGAATATTTCTTTCTATTAATTTATTTTTGAGTCTGTATTTCCATCAAGTACTGCTTGAATCTTAAAGTATCTTATATATATGTCGAGTCAGAAAAAAATAGTCACACGAATACAATCCTGGATGCTTCTGTTCATTTTATTTGTCAAAATGGCGTTCTGACTGCTTATTAGTTGATTGTTTGTACATACGTTGGAATTTTGTGGTCGACTGTGTGTTCTGAAGTGGCAGACAAAAAGCTTACGGCTGTTACCCTTTTCAAAAAGTTGTAAGGCATATTTTTATACACGTCAATATAATATTTTATATATGAATTGTTGGTTTATTTAATGAACTACAGTACAATGCCATGTATTTTTATATTGTCAGCAGTTTCTTATTTAAAGACAGAGATTATTTTATTTCATGTTAGGGGAAGTGTTGTGCTTTAACGGCACCTTTATGGCAAAACTCATCACATTCATCAGAGCTCTATTCAACTGCTGCACATCTTATGGTTATATATATCATGTTTCTAATTTTCTTTTTTTTTTTTATTTATACTTTGTTTATTTGAGAATCGAGAATGTCCATGTTACTATTATGTTTTATTTTGGCACATCATACTTCAAATTCTGATTTCAGTAGAGGAAAAAAAAAAAATTAACAAATTTGTAATTGTTATAGTATGTCTTTCCCAAGTCCTTGCAAAAGTCATGAAATTGTGTGCTATTAAAGTGTGATTAGAATTTATCTATTTCTGAACAATCTTGTTGTGCCAATGTGTGTGCCGTGATGAAAGGTCCGTGCACAGAGGACCTGTAAGATTTGCAAATATGAAAATAAAACATAATGATAATAAAAATGGAGAAGAATTAAACATATATTAATATAACAACTGCTGTTGAGTGTATTCTTCTTTTCTAATGAAGGAGATGTTTTTTTGTTGCATTGCCTTTATTAAACATGAGAGTCTCATTGAGATGGAAAAATCTCTTTCTAGGACAGAAAACACAAACACTTATGAATGACTTGAGCCAAATGTGCCACAAATCCAGTTGTGGAAAGTAACTGAGTAGATTTATTTAAGTATCATGCTTATAATCTTAAGATACCTGGATGATAATTAATATTTTACATACAAATCATGTTGTCATCTTATTAAACACCATGCATATTTAATAAAGTATTTACAATTAGCTCCATATTGACCAACTTACACAGTAAATTGCTGCTTAAATGCATTGTAATTGTAAGTATTATATGGTATCAGCAATGATACTTATGCACTTTTACTAAAGTATCATTTGAATGTAGGATTTTGAGATACAATACATTGTTATAATGCTATTTTCACTCAAGCAAAGGATCTAAATACACATTCAACCCATGCAAAAGCAGGATTAAACAGAAATGCAATTAGAGAATCATTAAGATTTCATCCAAAATTTCACCTTAAAACAATGCAGAAGCAATTTAAAACCATAAACTCTCCACATTTTTACATATGAGCGGAATGGCTTGATTTCATCACAGTCACAGACTTCACGACTAAAACTCACAAATGTGAGCCTCACTATGACACCAGAGGAATCAGGGAAGTTCAAAGTCATTATTATTCTACCGTGTACCATGAATATCTGTGCCAAATTTCACGGCCACCCATTTGATAGAAATTTAACCAAAATACAAAAATTTACAACCTTATAATGAAGAAAAGTCCATCTCGTAGCTGCTGAGATGTTTCAGTCTGGACCAAAGCGGTGGACAGAAGAACAGAGTGACTCTGTCATCCAGAAAGCTACACTGTTAGCATGGCTAATTGAAAACGACAACCTCATTAGATTAACACGTCAAGGTCAGCAGCAAGAGGAGAGACTGTGCTGTTTCTGAAGCAACAATTTTATTCACAAAACTTCTTAGTTTCAGACATATAACATCCAATAATCTGACAAAAGTGGATCCCTGCAGGAGGGAGTGATGGAGAGAAGGCCTGAGCCACGATTCCCAGTCCTCAAAGACACAAGCTTCGTTAAATTAGAAAGAATCTGCATTTTCTGTCCAAGTCTCAGAGACGCAGACCTCGTCTCGCAGGCTGCTGAACATGGAGCTGAAACGAAAGAGTCAAATCATAAATATTTATAAGAAGAAGTGGGCTCAATTGTTTTTGCTACAACAGTGATGAAGATGATGGAGTGTGATACTAAATCAGTAAAAGGAAGGAGCTGTTTACCCAATTAACAACCAGGGGAACTTCTGCACAGTCACTCCTGAAGCTGTGGGTGCAGTTTTGAGGGTTTCTCTGAATCATCATCAGCAGCAGCAGCATATGAACAGGTTACTCTGTATAACTGATGCAAAAGCTTCTGGCTCGAGGCTTCGTGCTCCTTTCCATCTGCATGTGAGAATCCCCTCTGCAGGCGCAGTAACCCGGCACCAGCGGGGAAACAGAAATAACACATTAGAGCACATTAGAGTCATGCTGCTTTTCTGCCATTACTAGGCACATAGAGGATCGTTTTCTCCTACTTCGCAACACAGGGACCCGATACATGCTTGTTTCCAAGGTAACCACATAGAATACCCCATTTGTACATGCGTAATATGAAATGAAGGTCTTCGGTAGAATCACACCACCACACGTCCTACTTCTCTATATAGGCTGGCTGCATTTGCTATTCTTGGAGATTCTTTTCTGTGCATTGAGCTTGAAATGAAGCCTGCGAAGCTGTCTGTCAAGCTCAATATATTTTGTATCGCTAAATTAGATTAAAAAAAAAAAAAAAAAAGTACAGTTATGATGTGGAAAATAGACAGCAAAAATTCCTATGGCAAAATTAAACATCAAAAAGAGTTTTGGACGCAGATGGATTTGAGTCACTTGATTCCCAGAGGCAAAGTTAACAAAATGTCCAGATGTTAAGGCTGAAAACTGGCAGAATCTGTTGAGTATTTTAAAATATTTCTAAAACACATATTTAACTTTGTACTCGAGCGCCAAGTTGAGTCCTTCAGAGAGTCAGGACTCAAGGTCTTGCACTTATTTTGTCTTCAGAAGAGATGATCACCTAACTGCACTTTATTCAGTTAGTTACAAGGGCAAAACACTCTGACAAATATCAATATAAAATAATTGTTTCGGGTTTATTCAAGAGGCTCATCTGTTTTAATGGGCTAACTGATGTGAGATATTAGTATCAGTGTCTATGTAGGTCCCCCAAAGCATGATGTTGTGACTTTGTTTTGGGATCTTACTGCCCTCTAGAGGTAAAATTGCCTCTTTTAGCATTCACAATGTAAGCTGTTGTATCATACATCAGCATCCCTGTAAAGTAGGGCACTAACACACAGTTAAAATCATCCTGAATAATTAACTTGCATGGTTCATAACTTAAAAAACTCACTTACTTTAATTAGTTTTACCAGTAATCAATCATTGTGCCTCTATTCTGTGCTCCAGTGAAAGGAATGATTAACTATATTTGTGCTTTTGAATAAATATTCTAATCATTCTCTCACATTCAGACTTTCTAACAAGGCCCTTTTTCTGATGGATTTTATCGCACATTAAAATAATTATTATTTATTACACATGCAAGCAAAAAATTGCTTCGAGGCACTTGTTAAATCTTGAATTAATCTTAATCTGAAATCTAATTAGTAACTACAGTTATCAGATCAATGTCCTGTACTAAAAATTACAATATTTTCTCTGAAATGTAGTAGAGTTAATCAGTGAAGTAATAAAACATTAAGCTGGTTAAGTAAAGTACTCGAGTAAATCTACAAAGTTACCTCCTATCGCATTCAAGTTGCAGGAGTATATAATGTAGATGTTTATTTCACGGAGGGAAAGAATTGTCAGTATTCTGGGCAGAAATAGATGTTTGTCAGATCATTAAAATGTCCTTTAAAGACGTGAATCGCTGCTGGATAAATAAAGAATAACGTGTGATTCATCCTCATGTTTGCGTGGGAAGCTCAACTGACCGAATAACCGAGTGGCGTCAGAAGTGCTGAGGTCACAGAGTTGGAGAGATGATAACTCCGACCGTCGACCGCCATATTGAACGCACCATGAAAAAAATACGATAAACCCGCCCATTTGAGGTCACCTGACGCAGTTATATCGATTTTATTTGGTTCTTTTCATCTGTCAATCATTTGCTCACCACGTGGTTGATAATAACAGAGGTGGGCTCGAGGGGGCGGTGGTGGGCTGTCAGCGGTTATTTGGGAATATGTCGTCACGCGTGGATGAAGTTTGAGTAATGATTCATCTCACGGGCTTAAACGTTAAATTGTGTTTTAGGAAATCGGCGTCGGTTACGTTTTAACACAACCGGAGCTCGACGGGTGACCTTTGGCTGTTGTTGTCGCCGCGGTGGTGTGAAGAGACCCGGGAAGGGCCAGTGTGACAAAACGTTAGCTAACGTCAGCTTAGCTCAGAGACGGTAACGTTAGCCATCAGGAAGAAGTGTCACCGCCCGCTCCAGCTTTTCTCAACAGGGACCAGAAGAGCCAGTCTGCGGTCATGGCCGCCCTCGGAAACTCGGGGGCCACTTCCAGTCCCATGGTGATCCTGGCGCCCAAGACGAAAACGAAAAAGAAGCACTTTGTGCAGCAGAAAGTGAAGGTGTTTCGAGCTAGCGACCCCGTCCTGAGCGTCTTCATGTGGGGCGTCAATCACTCGGTGAGTCGCTTGAAGCTAACCGCACTGTGTCTGTGCATGTAAATGTAGCTAGCTCAGTTAGCCGCGGCGTTAGCTAGCAAAGCAAACTGCCAGCTGGTTAGCACCGAAACCTGGGACTCCTCCACCGGTGTACCTGTCGAAAACAAGAAAAACACCTTTTACCAGAAATCGACAGGTGTAGAGCTGCTGGTTTAGGGACAGACTTTCACACCTGGTCACCTGTTTTGTGTTACACAGCTGTCTAAATACACATCCAGATGTTAACATTATGGGGGTCATAGTTTTTAACAGCTATTGAAATGTTATTTACCAAAGCAAAAAAACAGGATGAACTGGTTTTGCTGAAATTTCTTTTTAATAATAACTAGATATGATGGAAGAAAGACTGCAGCATAACGCGTGTATCTTATCATGTTATTCTGTAACATACATTATAATTTTTTAGTCTATTCTTTTAATCTGCTCCTGATCAACAGAAAATAAATCATTTTGAATTCGAGAAAACATGAAATATCTTTAATGTTTTGGACTGTTCATAACATCACTGTGGTAAATAGGAAGTTGTGATGCTGGTGATTGGATTGTTTCATGTTTATTCAGAGACCAATTTAGTCAATCGATACATAATCTGGGCTGCAATTACAAAATATTTTCATGGTGAATTATTTTAGCAATTAATCTATAAACCTTTTAGCCTTTAAAATGTTAAAAGTTCCTTGTTAAAAAGCCAAGTGTGACAAACATGAAGATATTCAGTTGTCAGTGAGTTTAATCAGACGAAAAATTAGTCATTAGAGAAGCCGGAGCCAAAGAATAGATGTTAGTCTGAAAAATTACCCATGCAAGTAAAGTTTAATTGACATATCAATTACGTTATTGGCTCTGCTCTAATGTTATTTGCTGCTGATGAAAATAAATGTTTGCTGTAGTCCCGTTTTAGCCTCTAATGTGGGCCGTTGAATGATTGTCTTGTCTTAATTGCCTTTCCTCTTTCAGATCAACGATCTCAACCAGGTGCCTGTTCCTGTCATGCTGCTTCCTGATGACTTTAAAGCTAACACCAAGATCAAAGTCAACAACCACCTCTTCAACAAGTGAGACACTAAAACAAGTACACATTGAAGCAAGCTTGGTTGAAATTTGGTTGAAATTGCCTAAATAAATTTGCAAAAAAAAACCTACTAATTAAATATCATTACACTGTTTTGTTGGCCTGTGATGCTTTCAAGAAACTTGTTTGTGTGAGATAAAATCTACTGCAGTTAGCTTTCTTTGTGCCTGACTTACAGAAGAACAGATGACTTAAGACCCGAAGTATGTGTTGAACTGTAGCGTTTGCCAGATGTTTTGGTTTTTTAAAGAATTTATCGGTGAGTTTGGGAAACATCTGTTTGTGTGTTTGTGTGTGTTCAGCTCCCTCTTACTTTCCTTTTGCAGAGAAAATCTTCCCGGACATTTCAAGTTCAAAGAATATTGTCCTCAGGTCTTCAGAAATCTAAGAGAGCGGTTTGGTATCGAGGATCTGGACTATCAGGTATGCAGACATCCGTATGCTTCTGATGTCCCTTTCTTTTGTAAACACAAAGGGATTTACACACAGAGGAGCTAATTTACCTTATTATTCTTTACACCACCATGTGCTTTTGTGTCTTGTTCCCCAGGTTTCGTTGACCCGAAGCTCCCCAATGAGGAGCGTAGACGACCCAGGAGAGGGTCTCCTCCTCAACTCCTACGACCGAACTCTGGTCATCAAACAAATCTCCAGCGAGGATGTTGCAGACATGCACAACATCCTGTCTGAGTATCACCAGGTAAGATCCAGATGGTTCAAAGAAAAGGCTGGAGATTCTATAATTTTATTCAAAACAAAACAAAAAAATGTTAATCAGCCTGTAAGCACTTTGTGAGTATCGTCAACATCAGACAGTAGTTCCTTGTGAGGATGTAAACCTTTAAAATATGTCACTTATTTTGGATATGGTGTTAAATTCATTTGATTAGTTAAAGTTTTTTCTTGTACAGGATGTAAAAATGTTCACATTTTAAAAAGTAACGTTTTTACAATGGGAACACAAGTGTAACTTAGCTGATGGCTGGCTGCAATTAGCCTTTAATCACTACAGTCGTGTAAACTGAGATGCCTCAGCTTACATAATATAAACACCTGTTAATGTTTACAGAACTGTCATGGCTGCAGATAGCTGCCTGACTCCGGTTATCTCTCAGTTTATGCCTGTTGATGAGTCACCGGAGGCGCAGATTCTTCTCTCCTCAGTCTGTCTCTACCTGTTGGCAGCTAATGCTAGCCAGCTGCCTGCAGAGGTTTCTGCTTTACGTAACTGAAGCATTTGGGATCATGTTTTTTGGCTCTGCATAATAATCCAAGTAATGCAGGTGGTTCTGATTTTACCCATAAAGCCCTGAGATGTTTTATTTTAATCCTGCCAT
>JAPZDZ010000002.1:25289039-25299755 GCA_029783805.1 Acanthurus tennentii
GTGTGTGTGTCTGTGTGTGTGTGTGTGTGTGTGTGTGTGTGTGTGTGTGTGTGTGTGTGTGTGTGTGTGTGTGTGTGCTGCTCTGCCCTGCAGGTGGAGTGCAACTCCAGACTGAACCCGACTAAGACCACCCTGCTGAAGGTACCTGTCTGTCTCTCTGTTCATGTCAGTCAGTGGCTCCTCATCGCTTGTCTGTCTCTTTCCTTACATGAATACCTGTCTCTCTCTCTTCTCACCTGTCTGACACTCGGTCCAGTCTCAGTTGTCATCAGTTTGTGATCATGTTCGTGTTCATGTCATGTGCTGCTGATTGGAGAAAAAATCTGTTGTGCAGATACGATACTATTTAAAAGAATCTAAATGAATCTCAGCTTCTCCTCTTCCTCACATAAATGTTTGTATCTGTGTTCATGGGTTTTGTGGCTTATTATATTTGGCCTACGTAAGTTGTTGTGTTTTACATTTCCATATTGTTTGACATTTTCTTCCTAAAGGGGTTGTTTTCTCACTATTTGTTGTGTTGTTCTTTATCTCTCCACTAGATGGCAGACTGTGGAGGACTTCCTCAGGTGGTGCAGGTGAGTCCGAGCACAGTGTTTAATATTACACTTAGTCTAAGTCAGTCAGAAGTTTAGTTTGTCATGGAATAAAAAAACCTCAGCCACTGTGACAGAAGTGTGGTTTTCTTTTTCAGCCTGGAAAACTAGCAGAGGCCTTCAAATATTTTGTCCAGGGGATGGGCTACAGTGAGTGCCTTCTTTGTTTCACCTTTTTTTATTGAAAGAAGTAAATAAAACAAACAACATGCATCATACAAAACCCCACACATGTATGCAGACAGGGCTTAGGGTTAGTGTGTTAGTTATATATAGTTGTGTGATTGCACCCCCTTAAGACATCTTACTGACAACGTGATTGATTAACTGATTACATCTGTTGCTGAAAGACAGTTGTAGTTAGTTGTTCCAAGTGTAATACAAGCGTCTTTACAGAGAATCTTCTGATGTTTCTGTGCAGATTTTGACTAATGCAGACTCAAACTGACTCACTTTGAATTGAGTGTTATTTTGATCCAGTCAGTGTTTGCGACGTCCTGTCGGTCTTTGTTTCTCTTGTGTTTCTGCCCTCATGTTCACATGAAAAAATGTCTGACACGTAACGGGGACATTTTGGTCATCCAAGTACTGTTGCATGTAGTTTAGTTTTCATTGATAAAAACTAAAAAAAACATAGATGAACTCTTACACATTTATGTTCTTCAACAACAATTCACAACCTGAACTGACCTGCAGAAGATGTTCAGTCTGAGAAACACAACTGATGTGAAAATATCTGGAGCCGTTGTGAGGTTTTCATTGTTTCTTTTGGTTAATGACATTAAAAGAAAGGGAGGAATCAAATAAGAGACAACATACAATAACTCTAAAGCCAGCTGCTCATTCAAAAAGGTGTGTGTGTGTGTGTGTGTGTGTGTGTGTGTGTGTGTGTGTGTGTGTGTGTGTGTGTGTGTGCGTGTCCACAGCCCGCTTCACTAACTGTAAGTAGCAGTTTGCAGTTTTGTAGACTTCACTGTAATTCATGAAGAAGTTGGATTTTAACGACACACACTAATACTGTACATGCTTTGTGTGTGTGTGTGTGTGTTTTACAGGCTCACTCTCTATTACAACTTCAAATATCTCTCAACATGTCCTCCTTCCTTTCTGCCCTCGTTCTCTCTCTTTCTCTTTGTCTTGTTTCCTCCAGTCCCTCATGTTGTATTAAAGCACCTGAGCAGCCAATCAGGTATCAGGTTTCAACCAGACTCCGAAACACTCTCCACCTCCATCTCCATCCTGGTTTCTTCTGATCCTTCCCCTCATCTGTCTGTCTGTCTGTCTGTCCCCCCCGTCTTGTGTCTGTGTGTGTCTGCATGCAGTTGATCAGCTGATTTTTCCCCCCTCTGCAGTGAAAGTGACCAGCAGGCTGCGCTGCATGCCAACACACCTGAGCTCCGTTCACACTGCAGACACACACGTTCGATTCTCAGCTGCTGCTCATGTCTGCTGTGGAATCAAACTCGTATCCCACAAAAGGAAAACAATAACAGAAGACATTATGTCTGTTTTTGGCCCCTCCCACTATGGAAGGAAGCAACTCCTAACCTGTAGGCCCCTTAGTAAGGTTTGAGCCCCCCAACCAGCCAGCAGGTCGGCTGCTGGTCCGCTCTCCCTCTTTCTCCTTCATCCCGTCACACTGTCCATCGATCCTTTCCTCAATCAGGAGACAGGAAGTGCTGGTGAAACACCTGGTGATGAGCAGGCTGCAGGATGCAGTTAAACACTTCACACATTCTGAATCCCAGTGTGCTTGAGTTTTGAAACAAACGTTAGTTGCAGGTCTTATCGTAACACGTATCTCTTTCTGTTGCATCTGTAAATTAGTAGTTGCATCATATTTCCCCTAAAAGTACCAGAGATTGGATTTATAATCACATCCTCAAAGTGAAGGAGAACAGTGGATGTAATTGCTAAATATCTAATTTGGTGTCGTTGACTTGCTGGAACCTCTAAATAACCCTGAAATGTCTTAAACCACCCGCAAGTGTCAAATCTTTGTTTTTTGCTTTTTCATTGTTGTGCGTTACATCTTCTTTCAGATTTGACACTTCAGATTCACAGTTTACAGTGTTCTCTTTCACTCCTGACTGAATGAATAAAATGTGACATAATGCAGCTTCTCATATTGAATGAAAACATCTGGAGCTTCAGTGTGAACGGAGCCTCTGACTCACCATCATCAGATTTGAATCCAGCTGCTGAATCACAGTGTGGACGATTCAAATCAGCACATGCTGGTTGGACAGTGAGATCTGTGAATGACCTGCTGTCCACCGACCAGCACACACACACACACACACACACACACACACACAGGACAGTCAGCTTCACACTGATTTTTTCTGTCACTAACACCACTTTCATTACTCTGTCGCCCCCCAGTGCCCACAGCCGGTATGACCCGACTGGTTCGCTCCAGGACTCACTCGGCCTCCAGCGTTGGCTCCACAGATGGCATCCGGAGCCGCAGTACCACCAACACACAACCAGAGGGCGCTAACTCGAACAGCCCAGAACACACAGCAGCACACACCATTGAAATGACTGCGTAGGACTGTTCCTGCTACGTTTCCTCACTTTACTGTTTGATTCTTCTTCTTCTCCTCTCCTCTTTGGATGCTGTGTGCACTTGGAACTTTCCTGTCTAAGATGGAAACGGTTCCACGTTGTAGTTGTAAACGTTCTTCCTAAACAGACGAAAAAGGTCACATTTAAAATCACATGAAGAGAGTTGACCGTTGTCGGCAACTCTTTAAAACATCTTTAGATTTTACCAAAATGGTTTGGTGTCAGTGGCAGCCATGTTGGTTTCTGATGTTGGAACTCCCTCCTCTTTGGAGCCGAGTGGTTGCCGTGGCGACTGTTCATGGAGTTCAGCTTGTTCATAAGTATTAACAGTGGTGTTGTGTTTCTACAGTAAGCTGCTGAGGTCAGACCAGGTCACCTCTCTTCCTGTAGTTTGGTTCTGATCCCATCTTTTATTACTTTGCTCTGATTATAATCATTATTTATTTGTTATGACTTGTGATGGTTGTTGTGTTGGTTGCTATGAAGCTTGTGTTTGATATGATAAACTCTTAACTCTCCCATAATATTACGACAAAAATGCACTCGGCCAAAAACTAGTTTTTAATTTCAGTTAGTTACTCTGGTGAAAAATACGCAACAGGCGGAAAACGATGGATGAACAGATGTTACAGCAGAAAAACAATATCAAATGATCCATTAAAAATCAAATATCAAACTGTAAAATGCAGAACAAGCTAACATGAGTCAGTACAGTGTAGTCTGTCATTCCACTTTGGATGAGGAGCTTCCTGCTCTGCTCATGTTCAAACAGCTCTAATCTCTCTTCAGTTATTTGCTTCCTGACTCAGACACACAGCACTGAACTAAACAACTGTCCTTTTATTTCAGAAACACTAAAGTTTATTTCTGCCCGTGATTTCCTTCAGTTTTAATCGTTTAAACTGGAACATTCGTGAGCACAAAGTGGATATCTGGGACTCGATCTTGTGCTCATGTTCAAACAGGTCTTTAGGGCTGATCTTATCGCACCGGCTGGTAGCTGCTTGTATTTTATTCTGTGAAGGAATCGGCAGATTTTTGCGTAACTGGTTTAAAAATACGATAGTTATAATTGTTGCTTGGTCAGTTATTCTCTTCCTTTGAACAAGACCCTGAAAGTGGCCTGTTACCTGGTGTGTTTCTTTTGATTATTTCTGTACATGGTTCGGTTTCAGTCGAGCGTTGTTGCTTTTGTTCATTACAGCATGCTTGTTGTGGAGTTTTGGCATGCAAACTGTGCTGTGGTATCAGTCAAAAGAGCAGCTGAGATGTTGTTCGACGGTTAACTTGCCTCTTATCACCTCAGAGACGGAAAAACATTCCCACATGAAAATAACATAAAAGTTCAGAACTGAAAATCTTCCATGTTGCATTTTCAGCTCGTTCCTGGACTGGAAGCTGCCGGCAGGTTGTCGGTCGAGTTCACTTTGTGGTTTGAGATCCATTCAGTCAGACACTCTAAACATTAAACTTGTAGAGATAAAAGAGCCCTTGGCAGTTTTCTCAGATGATCAAAACCATCACTGAATGTCAGAGAAGACGATGGACGAGGGTCCTTGAACGTGTCAGATGGGGGCAGCGTCTTGAAAACAAAAATGTCTGTTCTAAACTCTGGTGAAGTTTTCTAAAGTAACCCATTCGACCCACAAACTGTCCCTCTGCATTACACAACGTCTAATATTAAGTTTTTTTTCTATATATACTATCTGTGTAACTCTGCTGTCTGTTACTGTTCTTAATATTTATTACAACTATTACTTTTGGGATTTGTACTGAAGCATTGGTAGATGTTCTGTTACTCTGAGCTTCGTTGTACCCCGACTTCTAATGTAAACAAGGTTTGTAATGAAATAAAGCTCATAAATCCAAACTTGTGCTTTGACCTGAACATCCTGGACTGTTGGAAGAACCGCTGATCATTTACTTTAGTAAACGAAGTAACACTACAGTGTAAAAACTACTGTTAGAAGTAACAATACCTTATAAGCAGATTTCATATCTAAAGGTGTATTTCAAGATAATAAGAAATGTCCACTATAAAAAGTTATCCCAGTGTGAAACCAGCTAACAGCCATAAACAGGTAAAATTCAGTAAAAAAAAGCTTTCGATCAGACTCAGGTGTGACATTTCACAGGTGATGCAGCCTGTGGTTCTTTCATCCTACTGTTTAATTAAAACTAATCATTTTTAAAAGCTCATCTTGTAATAAAACGGATTAAATCATTTTCAGAAATGGCACAAATAAAAGTAGACTTTCAAAACAGAATAAAATACCAAACAATAATTTGAATATTTAAGGTAAATTTGTTGACCAAAACTTTAAAATTAGTCACTTTTTGAAATCAACAAAAATACAACATGTAAACAAGAATCAGCGAAAAGGTGTTTTATTGTCTTACATAATTTTGTTTCCACAGTCAAAACACAAAACGTCTGGTGCGATGTTCAACAGAAACACAGCGATGATCTGATCAGGATTGGATCAATAATGTCATCAGTTCAGAGCGACTGAAGCAGAGACCAGAACGAACAGGCACTCAGCGTCAAACACCGCTAACGTTTGCAGAGCCAGCGGGAGTCTGAAGCTGCCAGGAGAAGGCAGCAGGTTTTAAGGTGGTCGGGAGGTTGGGGGTGTCGTTGGGTTCAGCTAGCAGCAGGGGGCGCTGTCTTACCGCAGAGTCGACCGAGCAGACCAGCCATCTGCAGCAGGGAGTTCACGCCCTCAGTCACCCTCATGTGGGTGTAACCGATCTCCTGCAGAAGAGAACCAGGAAATGGTCACAACATCAGGTCAAAAGTTTCTGAGAAAGTTTGAACGCAGTTTGTTTCATTTCACCGTCGAATGATACGAATGTGCTGCGTCAGCATGAACCTGAAACTGGAGCTCATTCACCTGCACAGTGATCTCACACAGGTTAAAGAAGCAGGTCAACACTCTGCGTCTCCTTCTCTCAGAGTGAAATAAGGTTGGAAACAAAAGTGTGTGTTAAAAACGGAGCTGGACAGAACGTCATTGGGCTAGCTTAGCATAAAGACTTGTCCAACGTGCACCAGAGCTGAAGAACAACCAGCACCTCTGAAGCTCACTCACAGTTTTTGTTTCGTAAGTCTCTAGGTTAGATTTTTCTTGTCTATTAAATTCAGCATTTTAACTGTGAATCCTTTGCTTTTACCTTTTTTATCTCAATTCACTTTGTGTCACTTTTATACCTTAAAAAGTCCTTAGATTTAATTCAATCGTACATTATGTGTGAGACAAATACAAGGAATTCAAGTAAATCATCTAATGACTTCAGAATAATTTGTCTAGAAATTCAGAGCCGAAGGCAACATGAAAATTTGAATAAACAGTCAAAACCCCAAAAAACGATCAAAACCAAGGGGGCGCTGTCAGGGGGCGGAGCTCTGCCTCACCTTGATGAACTCCAGCTTCAGGTACTCAGCCATCTGGTAAGTCTTGCAGACTCTGAAGATGTTTCCTATGATGTCCTCCGGAGAGTAACCCAGTGCCCACAGCTGCTCCACCACCTTGTAGGCCTCATCGATGTTCCCATCCACGCAGTGTCCCAGCATGCTTTTCACCAGCAGAGGGTGAGGCTCGTCACACACTTTGAAGACATTCTCGCTGTTGATGTAGCCAAAGCCGGAGTTGGTGGACTGCAGGTTGTTTAACGCCTGGAAACGCAAACACAAACTGTCAGTAAAATGTCCTCGAGTCTTTGAGCTCTGGACTCCTGATTCAGCCCCTCACCTGTCTCATGTCTCCCTGAGCCGTGAAGATGACGGCTTCCAGGCCGTCATCAGACACAGACAGACGCTCCTTCTCCACCACCTCCTGCAACCGAGCCAGGATCTGTCCGTCCGTCAGTTTGGAGTAACGCAGCACAGCACAGCGGGACTGGATCGGCTCGATGATCTTGTCTGAGGCATTACAGGCCAGAGCAAAACGCGTCGTCTTTGAGTAGATCTCCATGATCCTCCTCAACGCCTGCTGAGCTCCGTCTGTCATGCTGTGGGGACGGAAAAGGATGGAGACATTAAAGGTGATGTGAAAAATCTTAAGCGTCCACAGAAAAACAACATTTTGCGAGCGTCCCTTTCTGGGGTCATGCTGATGCACCTGCAAACTCTTGTCACTTATGGACTTACAAAAGTCACAAGATCCATCACTTAATCCCAGGGTCTGGGATTATTAGCATAAACTCTGTCATGTTAAAGGCAGAGTCACAACCTGTCTCCCAGCTTGACTGTGAAGCTCATTCCTCTGATGATGTACCTGTGGCCTCACCTGTCGGCTTCATCCAGGATGATGATCTTGTGTCGTCCTTTGGGCAGTGTGACTTTCTGCTGAGCAAACATCTTGATCTTGTTCCTCACTACATCAATTCCCCTGCAGACACAACAGCAACAGGCAGCGTTAGTTAAAGCCAGCGTGTCTTGTGTTTGAGCACTAACTTTCATTCCTGACCATGAAGTGAGACGTTTACTCATCTTCACAAAGCGTCCTCTTGCTAACACTTTAAGCTAGCAGATGGCTTAATGTCTTTTTAAAATCTGAAAAGGTCTCACCTGTCGTTGGAAGCGTTGAGCTCCAGCACGGCGTCTTTCATGGAGGCTCCCAGCAGAGCTCGAGCCAAACACAAGATGCTGGTGGTCTTTCCGGTGCCTGGAGGACCTGGACGAAGGGTTAGGACCAGTGGAGAGCGATGGAGTCAGGTTCTCAGCTTTCACACAAATGTTTAGTGTTTTGAGCTTGCAGCTACTTTTAACAGCCTTTTGAACGGTGCTAAAGTCATGCAAAACTACATCTGACTGCAGCGAAGTTCTTGTGTCCCTTCGACTTCACATTAGCAAGAAAACATGTAGTACTCCTTCCAAGGTAACTAACTTTAAAGTAACGTTACATGCTAGCAGCTGTCTGGTCAAACAACAACCCTGGATGTTTGTTTTCTGTAGTTTCTCCCTCCGTGTTTGTCCACACCGACCTGCGATGATGATGTTGGGGACGTTTCCCTCCCTGGCGAACACCTCCAGCCGGCTCACGGTCTCCTCGTTTCCCACGATCTCGTTCAGCTTCAGCGGACGGTATTTCTCCACCCAGGGCAGCTCGTATGTGCTACCGGAGCTTTTGGTCGAGGACTCGGCGGTTTCAGTGTCCGCCTGTTGTCCGCTCTCTGTCGGTTTCTTCTCACATTCAGCGTCCGCCATCTCCACGTCCATGATTACGGCTGTTTGTGTCGCTGCTGTCAGCCCGCGAACGGCGGAGCAGCGTTTCCCTCCCTGACAACCACGCGACAGCAAGCTGACACCTCATTGGCTGAGCATCCATTGGCGCATACACTGATTGGACAAGAGCGATGCGCTAAAATCTCGCGATATTTCCACTAACACTTTTAATAAGAGACGCAATACAAAAATACGAACCATGAACCATTAAAAGACAAAATTAAAAGCATTAATCTCTTTAGGATTTTTTAAAGTATTTTGGATAACTCGTGTTTTGATAGTGATCTCTTTGTATAATTGTATTTTGTTTGTTTACAGAATAAATGTACATGCATGATGTAAATATTATTTAAACTGCACGGTCATCTGTATGTCTTGTTATATCTAATAAACTAATGAAAATCTGACTTTTTATCATTTCTGACAGTGAAATCAGCAGTTGACGAAACAAATTTAGCACAAGGTCTTTAAACGTCTCACAAACTCACTTTCCTGAGTGTTATAAGCGTCACATACTTTAACTGTATGTTGGCAGTAGATCCATTTGATCTTGTAAATTGCTTTTCCTGTTTCTGTCTTCTGTAATACTTATCTTTATATTTCATAATCTACTCTGTGTCTTTGAATGTTTGTTTGGTTTTTATTGTGTAGTGATGAAGTGTAGCGGCCCTTTTCAGGAAGTCGTCATCGTATCGTCTGAACTGCTTCCTACTTCCGCAAACACACCTATGTATAGCTTCCCAGTTTATCGGTTGATCAATGCGGCGGTTGACTTCTGCCTTCCATTTCCTGGGTCTATTTAATCTTTTCAACAGTTTCGACATTTATGAGTGATTGATTAGCAACATGACGGCAAACAGCCGCTGTTCCGCCGCGGAGCCCCCGGGCCTGGAAACCCAGCGACGTGAGATCGAGTCTCTGCTGCGGGACTGTGAGCTCCGCGCTGGGGACAGTTGGTGAGTGTCCGCCCGCTTACCGCTCTGCTACAGCCAAACACACAGTGACAGGGCTGGCTGTTAGCATCACACGTTACCTAACGGTTGTTAAAATGGCTCACTGACACAGTCTGTCCTCTCTGGTGTCGGTGTGAGTTCGCTGGGACGGTTTAACGGCTCGGTGTTGAATGTTAGCCGCTGCTGTGCTAGCTCATGCTAACCAGGCAGACGTTGAACTTGCCGTTAACCAGTGCTGCTAATGCTAACGCTAGCTTGTCAACCTGCTGTAAAGGAATAGTCAGTGTCGCCTCGTAAGCTTTCACATTCAATTTTCACCAGAGAGGGAGTTTATTCCTCTTACATAACCAGTCATGAGCACAGTGTTTGGTCTGCATCAAACCAGCAGTTTCATTTTCAATCGATCTGTTAATTATTTCCAATCACTAGCTGGCGTTTTGTCCAAACTTCAGAAAAAAAGCTAATAAATGCCTGTCACAGTTTTCCAGAGTCCAGGCTTGTTTTTCCCAACCAGCGGTCTGTGCTCAATGAAACCTTTTAATGCTCAGAATTCACACATTTTTAAATCAAAGAATGTCCGGAATTTCTACTGGATGACTGAATCTTTCAAACTGTTGCTGCTTTCATTCGACAAAACAATAAATTAATAACATAGTCGATTTATTGTGGCAGATAGAAGCGCAGTGTTGCCTCGCAGATAAATTAGTGTTTCTGAAAGATAAAACACTCGGGAAACACCCAGCTGCTTGTTCATAATGCCACTGACACTGGACTCCCGAGTCAGACATGTAATGAATCTACTGGTGTTTATTCAACATAAACAACAATCTAATAATGAGTCTTTTAGATTTTTTTTAAAAAGAATTATGACCAAGATACAGTGCAAAGTTTACACCGCAGAAATAACTGATTCTCACACTGAGTTTACCATTTCTGTCCTTTCCGACTGACTCCACCTGCAGTGAGCTGACTTTGGCATTGCCAGTTTAACAGGCCGGATCGAGTAACATTCAGCAACTCTTGTGTCTGAATTTAAGACGATTTTACTTTCCTTAAAGACACTTTGTTTTCTTTGTTGGCCTAAAATGTTCAACAAATGTCAAGTTTTTCTCTCAGTTGCTCTACTTTTTTCTTCAGCAAGGCAGCAAACCGAAAGTCATGTCTCCTTACGTCTTTGTAAAAAAACAGAAAAATGTGAGTTTACTTCAGTGACTTCAGTACAATCAGCAAGGAGACGTCTCAGACGCCAGAACTGTTATTACATGAGAGACACAAGCTGATGCTGTGATTAATCTGACAGTTCAAATCGATAATGAAAGAATGTATCAGTGTTATGTGTATTTTATAGCACCTGCAGAAAAACTGTGCT
>JAPZDZ010000002.1:25890870-25901299 GCA_029783805.1 Acanthurus tennentii
CTCCATCACTCTCACTATTGTCACTCTTGCCACCACCCTCCACTTTCTGCTCAACACCTTTGTCATCACTTTCTCATTAAAGTCATCCCATTTCAATCCATCTCTTTATTCTATTTCAGATATTTTTTCTCCAGGCTTTAATGTCTTTCAATTCTCTCCTTACACTTTCCATTTCTGAACTCTGTTCACTTTCTACTTTTTTAAACCCCATATTCTCTTTGTCGTTTACAGTTCTATTCCATTTCCCCTCTGTTTCCACCTAATTTCACTCCATTTATCCCTTTATAGATGGCTTTTGTATTACATCAAGAAATACTGAGCTGCTGCATATGTATTTTCTCGCTTATTCTACAAAAAATGCATAAGGTGTTTCTTTTAAAAGCCATTAGCAAACAGATGACAGATAATGCTCATTTAAGAAAAAGAATCATGTTCAGTTTGTCAAAACATTATCAAGCTAGCAATCCCTTAAGTGTCTGATGTGTGCATCATTTTACATTGTGGATAACGCACTTAAATCCTCTTCAGTCTCTCTCTTACAGCTAGTGATCTCTAAGTGGTCTTCTGAGAATTTGACCACACCTCCTGTTATCAATATGGATTTCATAACAGAGTAAAAATACTTCAACAAACAGAACAAGTCAATGCAGGTCTCATATTAACTCTGATGATATTATATTAACTCTTCTGCTCACTCTGCCACTTCTTGTTGCAGTTTTATAGACTAAATCATAAATGGAAAATGAGATGATAAACAATCAAAAGTGAAAGCAAAAGTTGCAGTTCTTCAGGCATGAGGGTAAAAACTGGTAAAAGACAAACAGTATGACGGAAGGAAAATTTCATTTTCATACTATTTGACTGTTACTTATGTCCTGAGTCTATAACTGATGCAGTTTCTCAAAGCTAAGAACATAATGCTTATCTGTGCCATTTATAATTAACGGAAAACCTTTGCAGGCAAGGCATTTTTGTCGATCATCTGTTGGAAATTTTAACAGGTATTTTTCACTATTTTCTGACACTTAACAGACAAAACTATTACTTGAGAAAAAAACTGGCGGATTAAACAATAATTGCGACAATCATTAGTTACAGCCTTAGTTAGAAGGAAAGTAAAATACTGACAAATTGGTTGTAAAAGTGAGTGGCTCCCCATTTATCAGGATCATGTTACAAACACATGCAGCCCTGCCGAGTTTTCCGCCTGACAATCAATAGACGGTAATTCAACCTCAATGCTACACTGACACAGTAAACACAGCTGCCACACATTTGCATGCAGGGCAGCCACTGATGTATCTCAGTATGTTCACTGAAACTTTCACTAGTGTAGATTAACACCAAAAAGCTTTGGATGATTTTCAAAAAATGCTCTACACCTTTTCCTTACATGATGAGAGGGAATAAGCTCAAAATACGGAGAGTTATTGATGATTTAGCCCTGCTGGTCTAAACAATTATCATTCACCAAGACATATACATAGCTGCTGTTTGGTAATCAGATGATGGAGTCCCTTGGTTTAGTAGTAAAACAATCTCACATTGCAAGCTAAGGTACTTATTAAGAGAATCACACCACCATCTGACATGTTCTTGCAAAGCTTAGCATAACAAAATTAAATTGAGGGAAAACACAAAAGAATTTAGACACAAATTAAGCTGTGCATAAAGCACAGACATGGCCATCACTCTGAGCAAAGCTGTATAAACTTGACACCCACACATCTCCATAGAGTGCTTCCTCATCAGTCTCTACATCCTGGCACAGGGATGCTGTGTGATGCAAAAAGGTCAATCCAATTTGTTAGCTATTGTTTAATCAGCTTTCTGTAGACAATCGTGCATGAGCTTTCTCAATGGACACATAAAAAAGTGGTGCAGGAGAAAACATCACATTAATAGCCTGGAATCTGCTGAGGCAAACAGTGTGTGCACACACTTCTGTGCAATCCACAGAAAAGAGTCACTACTGTTACAGTAATCAATTTGCAATGATTTTGTAAAGTTGTGACGAATAATGGATTAATCAGAGAAATTTACTGGATAAATCAATAGGTAAAATAATTTTAAGTGGCAGCCATAGTATAGTAATTTACTTAATTTACTCAGCATTATTGTGACACTGTGGAGTCTGCTTATCACTTCAGTTGATCCATTATCCATTATTGCCTATAATGAGGTCAAGTGCATTTGTCAAGCTGCATTATTATTGTTTTTTAAATTTAGTTTGAAGAGCTAGAAAGAACAGGGCAAGAAAATGAATTAAAACACACTATCATATACCTCCATTTCCATAATGGAAATACCCTTGGGCTCGGCACAGTATTGAGCACACATGCTCAACTTAACAGAGAAAGTCTGGGGTTGTACCAGTCAGTTCAAGTGTAATTGTAAAACCAGCACTGCCAAAAAACAGTGCTCTATTATAATCTTGTTAAAATAGGGTCCCTGGACAAATTGCGACTTAGTTAACAAATTTCCTGTAAAACACTCTCATTGCAGCTTCTCATCATGCTGTAAATTTACTGAGAAACTTTGGACATCATTGATAGTACTGCAAAGCACATCCATGATTCATCAGAACAAATCTGTCGAAATCACTTTCCGAGATCAGAGAGGAAGACAGGAATGATGGAGAGAAAGTAAGACTGATGGAAATTAAACCACCGAGGTGGATCGGGGAGACAGCTGGGTCGAGGAGGGACAGAGATTGACTGACGGGAAGAAAGAAGGAATTGGTTCAGAGTGACAAAAAGACAGCAGAAGAATGTGTGAAGTCGCAGTAGAAAGGAAACTGAAGGTGAATATTTGACAGTCCCATGTGACCTGCGATCATAAGACTGTTACACCATCTTGTCTGGAGGACATGCACATGCAAAACTTATGACCAGAGGCTATCAGCAGCCACAATCTCTTCTGTCAAAAGCAAAGACATTTTTTCTTCAGGGGATCTGTGATTTCTCTGGTAAGAAGGGAGATACACACCTGTATATGTTAACTACAGAGATAGTTTTTCACTATTTACAGTGAGATGCTTTCCTTGTGTCAACATGCAGTTTGAGATGTTTGGTGAGTTTAGCCAAATTTACCTTGTGTCGATGTCCTTTGCATAAAGTAGTAGAGCAGAGAAAACAGCTGCAAAAATGAATGCCTGGTTTAATTAAACTATAAACTCATGACATCATCAAATTGAAATAAAAAAGGGGATAATTAATGTAAATCTACTTTGTGTTTTACATGCACTGCATTTCAGTCTCAAATCTCACTAACTCAACAGTTAACTGCACTTTTTTCTAACAGTTTACTACTTTTGATCGAATGACACTCTTTTGAAAAAGACTGCATCCAATGAAGCTCTAAAAATGTAAGAACTGAATGAAATATTACTGCATATGAGGGTCCGTCTTTCTTATTTATTGGGTTTGAGAGTTTATCCTGTATTATTTTATTATCCTGCTTTCCAGTAAAGCTCAGTTCTTGCAGTTGCCTACAACTCTTTTTGTTTTCTAATGTCAGAGACTCAATACAAGCCCTGTCAGCCTTTTGTGTGAGGCTAGAAATATCAATACCAGTGAGCCAATAGGAATCCCAGCTGGGGGATAATTTTAGGTTTTCAAGGGTCACAGCAGAGACACTCTGACAGGAAACTGTTACATTGCACTGCATATAATTAGAGTTAATAGGGCTCAGATTTAGATTAAGCAAAAACAAATCAGATAATTGAATAACAGAATCTACAACAACATTCAAAAATCATACTTAAACACACACGAAAAACTGTTACTATACTGCAGAAAAATTCCTAAAAAGACCATTATGGGGCTGGAGAAAGCTTATCAAATGTGACGATTTTCTCAATTTCTCTTTATACTTCACCTTTGCATATTAAGTATTTAATAATGAGACAAGACATTTTCTTGAGCTCTGGGAAACACATGGCTTTGCCGACATTTTAAACACTCAGCAGTTAATTAATCAAAGATGAAAATTTTAGTTACAGCTCTTGTTCGTATGACCAGTGAACTGAACAACATTTAGTTCCCAGTGTAGCTGCAGTGTGGCAGCAGTGATTATCCCCCTCCCTGACCTACTACTGGTCTGTTATCTAGGTGTAACCTGATTTGATGTGACTGGCTTTGTATGAGTCACTGATGACTGCTTGTACCAGAGCTCAGACTGATGACATAATGAACCATCACATATTCCCCAAAACCTTTACAGAGACCGGCTGACTCAGGCAAAAAAAATAGGATTTTGTAATGTTTCCTGGATGTGTACTGTAAAATAAAGCTTACATAGATTTGACATTTAATAAGGCCTTAAAGGGTAATTCTCTGAAATGGATGCAATTGATATCTGTATTAAGCACTTAATGAATGAAAACATCATGTATTTAAATAGATGATGAGAACAGCCATTGTAAGATTGTTAACTTGGTCATTTAAGTATAAACCTCCACTATGAACATATTCTGTTTCGAGTTATGTTAGTATCTAGTATTTTTGCAAGAGTCCTAATACAAATGCAAGGACAAACAATTATTAAAACAACATTACTTTGTGTAAATGCATGGTACCATTTTTCCAGATAAATACCAAGAACGGCTACAAACTGATGCAGCAGTCATTAATCAGTTACGCAGGCCATTTTTAGCAGCAGAAACTATCTCACAAATGTGTGTAAATGACTAGTGTAAAAACACATACTGTTTATTTACGAGTACAAGTAAATGATCTTCAGTAACTGAATAGATGCAGCAGAACATGTTCTTTGCAGCAGATTTCTATTACTGAAAGTTTAACTAATCAAGGTGCTGGCCATAGTAAAAAAAAATGGAGCAACCACTTTAAAGTTACCAAATGATAGTATTTAAACTGAAACTGACTCTGAGTCAATATTTGTTTCATTTTGTTCGACTTTCTGCTAGTTTGGCTGATATATTTATAGCTGAGGAGGAAATTTCCGCAAAAAAGAACAATCAACAGTCTAAAATCTGCAACCAATATATTGTAACTTAAAATTCATGATGGAGAACATGCATCTGCTTTCGATTTTGATCTGACTGGAGCCAATTATAGAACAAGATCTTTGGCTTTGTGTGCTCAGAATCAAAGTTTGGAGACCAAATGTGAAACCATAAAATAATAAACACTTTGATAACTACATGATTTAGAATGGAAAACAAAACAGATGCCTTTGTTCTGACTTAAAAGACTACAATTTGAAGTTGATGATAGACCCAAAGTGGTTGACCAGAGCCATAATTCCATCTGATAAGCTTTTTATGATATGTTGGATCATACTCTGCCATAAACATGCATGCACTCTTGCACACCCACAAGGTCAGCCAGTATGTAGAAAGTTACCACCTGCCACTACATATACATATCACGTGAGGACAGAAAAAGACAGCAGCTCCAATCCAGCTATTTCAGATACACTCGTAACCAACCCAGTAACAGGACCTACCCCTTGATAAAAACACAATGGAAATTATTTAGACATACTTTGGTACAGATTCTTCCAGCCTTGCTTTTTTGTTCACATGCTATAAATCAACTCGCCAAGGAAGTTGCACCTGTCGCTCCAACATTTGCAGAGACAAGCGAGATCAAAAACACATTGGCCCCTCACTTGGCCACAGATTACAGATCCGGATTTATCCTGTAATGTCTTCTCACTGTTCTGCTCCAGACTAACTATTTCGGTCACGGTATAACGGAAGAACTTAATCAATATGACGCCCTGGGATCTGAATCCAGCGTCTCCGTACCCATATGCACATAAGGCTCTTGGTTCGTGACTGGCAGTGAAACTAGAAAATACCGGTCGGCTCGAGAATCAAACCGTGGTTAAAGCGGATAATCTCCAGGCGCCACATCAAAGGGAAACACACAGCATCCATGTTTGTTAGCCAGTCCATAGCCTAGCATGCACTAAGCGATATTCCTGGTTTGAATAAGCCAGCTAGCACTTAGCTCGCTAACTAATCCAAGGGCAGCAAAGCTGACTAATGTTAGCCACTGGCTATCTCTGTGTTTTTCTTACCCTTTCTCCTCCTTTTTTCCTTCAGTGTGGCGTCTGTTTTTTGTAAGTGAAGCGCGACTCGATATTTATAACACTCGCATCCCAGTTTGGCTCTGATTTCCGCCGCTAAACCATTCAAACAGCCGCTTGGACAGCCACCGCGCTAACGGCTACACCAGCGGGGAACGAGCTGTCAGTGTGTGCGGGGCGGTCGAGCACGAACCCTCCCACTCCGCCTCTGCGCGTCCCCGCTGATCTCAAGAGCGCGCTCAAACCGAACAGGAAATCAACCCGAAAATCAGTTTTGATGCCAGCAGGCGACGCAAAGGGGAAAAACTTGTTGGTCCACGCAAAGTCAGGTATTTGAACAAAGTTCCTTTGTAAACTCCAGTTTCATTTAAAGATAATGGTACTTCTACACTACTATGGCTGTGAAAATGCTAAAATTCAGCGACTTTAGTTTGCTCTATAAAGTGTAAGACTTTGGCCTTCGTCGCTTGTCAGTGTAGCCAAGTCATCGGCTAACGTTAGCTTTCACTACCAGCATGACACAGGCAGAACTCGGCTCAGCTAACGACAGAGAGCAGGCTAACCGCTACTTTTGTTAGCTTCTCTTCGAAAAGTCTGCATGATGCAAACAAAAAGCTAAAAACTCCTGAAACTTAAAGATCAGTTAGCAACAGCATTTTCATTGCCAAATATTACACGTAAATAACTTAAAATTTTAATTAAAATTAAGAATGATAACGCAAAGGCACAAAGCTAACTTTTTTTTACATTAGCTAACTTATCTAACGTTAACTGGGTTAATTTTCTGAAGTTTGTAGTTTTCTTGCTTCAGTGATCTTGGGGTTGCTGGTATTTTTAAGTGAGACGTTGTATAATGTTTGGGTTCATATATTTGTTAGGCAAAAACACTGTTCAGAATTCACAGCAGTAGGACAAAATGCAAAAAGTAGAAATTAAGTTCCTTATTCGACCACATTGTACATTTAAATATACAGGGGATTGTTTTGGTTATGATTTATGTGCCGGATATGAATTAAACTGAGAACTATTTTCCTCTACGACTTACATCTTAAACTATGAAGTAAAATAATCGGAGTGTAAAATTAGTTTTTAAAAGTTTAACATTTCTGTTTTCAGTGCAACTGAAATGGGTCATACTCCATTAATTGTCCTAGTTCACTTTTTATCCTTTCAGCGTTGTTGCTGATATGAATAATGATCATGCAAAATGCCTGTCTGGCCTTGTGAACATGACACCATTTTATTGTCCTCCCAGTATTCAGGCTGGTCTAAAAAGATCTGAAGATGTCATCAGGTGCTCTCTTTCCGAGCTTGGTGAGCGGCTCTAGGGGAAGCTCCAGTAAGTACCTTGTGGAGTTTCGTGCTGGTAAAATGACCTTGAAAGGGAACGTAGTTACACCGGACAAACGTAAGGGCACGGTGTACATCCAGCAATCTGATGATTCCCTGATTCACTTCTGCTGGAAGGACAGGACGTCTGGGAATGTTGATGATGTGAGTAGCTCTAAACTTACAATTTTTGTTATAACTTTGTGTAACTTTTTCAGTGTTGTCTTACAAAATGTAGTTTTTATATTTAAACACATATACTCTTATTAACTGCCTGTACTTTGAGTTATCACTGATTTCAGTAGGAGTGAAATAGATTCAACCGTAACTGACTGCAGTGCTGACAAATTTAAACCTATTGTTACTGGCCTTCCATAAAGAAAGCAATGGGACTTTGTCTTTATTTCAGATCTGCAATGATGTTGATGACTTGGATTTACCTTTCCATAATTGGTTGATAATGTTTTTTGGGGGCAGAGCAACCTCAGTTTTATGCCTGTCTCTTGAATATTCTATGTTGTGCCTTTTCTGTTCCAGGACCTAATCATCTTTCCTGATGACTGTGAATTCAAGAGGGTCAACCAGTGTACCACGGGGCGCGTCTATGTTCTGAAGTTCAAGGCTGGATCCAAAAGACTGTTCTTCTGGATGCAGGTGGGTGGAAGATGCTCATAATCTTCTTCAAGGGAGAGGAAGTGGATTCCTTTTTTAAAAATGCAAGACATCTGTGTCTATTTGTGCTTAGGCAGATGGATGTTCAATAGAGGGAAACTGAGTGGAAAATTAAATGGGAGGCAGTGAGAGTGATGAGCAGAGAAGATTACAGATAACTCTTGTGATTACAGGGTGTGTGTAAAGTTGTAATCAGTGTATTTGTAAGACATTCACACATTTAAAATTTATTCTTTCCTGTTGGGTTCTTCTATGTTCTGACCCAGAGGGATGCTGTTTTTACTTAAATAAACAAAGTTTTACAGTCTTTACATAACTCTGATTTCGCCCTCTTACCATCAGGAGCCAAAGACTGACAAGGATGATGAATACTGTCGTAAGGTGAATGAGTACCTGAACAACCCTCCCATTCCTGGAGCACCAGGCAGCGGAGGCGGCAGCGGCCATGAGCTCTCTGCACTTGGAGGAGAGGGAGGCCTGCAAAACCTGCTGGGAAATATGAGCCACAACCAGCTGATGCAGCTGATTGGACCAACAGGACTTGCAGGACTTGGTGAGCAGCACTGGATCTTTTTTTGACATTTTCAAATCTCCAGAATTCAGTTTAGCTCCTCTCTGATTTACTTGCGTTTGTCCAAGAAGGTCTAGGAGCTCTAGCAGGACCAGGACTTGCCAATTTGCTGGGCAGTGGGGGACCAGCAACCAGCAGCTCTTCATCCAGGTGAACCAGAACAACACACACAAACCTGCATCAGTTTACATCACTGCTACCACTGGTCATATAGAACAAATGTAAAAATATCATAGTAATTAATAATATCTCTGCTGCCCCGCTTTCTCCTCCTTCCACAGCTCTCGTAGCCAATCAGCAGCAGCCACTCCTTCAGGCGGAGCCCCCAGACTGGGCTCCTCCCAGGCCTCCACCACCCCTGTGACTCCCGCTGCCTCAGCTGTCTCCCCCACAAGCGTTGCTCCCTCCACACCAGGTACAGAAAGTGCAACGCTGCCATTATGTCTCATACACCAGTTAAGAAATCACTGTTTTAATTAGACCTGCTAGCTCTGTATTAATGGTATTCAGACTGGGAACAAATGTGGCACTTTAAAAGCACTTAAAGGCTTACAAGGCACCATAAGTTTACAGTCATATGGTGTTCTGAAACGTTTTTATTTATTTAGAGAGATTTGTAATTTCACTGTGAATCATTACAATTCATCAGAAATGATACTTACTATTAACTGTGTGATACAGCACTGCACTTCTCTCTTGGGTATCAAGTACATTACTTATGTTATTTTGATTTTAAAAAACTTAGTCAAAACATTTCTTTGATTTCTTAGATTCTGCAGATCTCTTGTGTTTCCTTAAGCTGTTTTAATGTTAAATGAATCTGGATGAAATTTGACTTCTTACAGTCAGTGTCAGATTAAGTAAATTAGGAGATGGACGTCCTGGTTTTCACCATGTTAAGGGTGTAAAAGCCCTTTAAGACATGTCATTATTCTAGCTGTGCTATCTGCTTGTCGGGTTCAGTGCAGTCACAGTGCTGCTGGTCAAAGTTCAACCTGGTTGAAATTTCAGCTCAAATAAGTGATGGAGAGGGACCTTTTTAAAAATGCTCTTTCAACAGGAAATGCTTCCCATTTTGAAAGTTAAGTTTCTATTTTCTAAGGCCCCCTTAAATAAATAAAAATCTGAGAGAATCACCTGATTCATTTTTTATAACTTTTCCATTCTTTGAAATAACAACTCCTTGTTCATCTCCTTTGCAGCCTCAGCTCAGACCCCGGTGGTCCCAGCCTCTGTTGGGAGCCCTGGTGCCCACCAGCCCATCCAGCTCAGTGACCTTCAGAGCATCCTCGCCACCATGAACGTCCCAGCTTCATCTGCTGCTCAGGGATCAGCAGGTGTGTCACAGATTATTGAATATGGCATAGAAAGCTTCATATAATACTAATTTGGGACTTCAGGTCTGCCTGAGTACAAGCAACAGCTAATGAGAAGAGTGGAAGCCCAGAAGGAATATGGTCAATAAAAAAACAAAGGTGAACAAAGTACACCTTGTAGTATTGCGTTAAATGTGACTAACAGGACTACTCTCCTCCTCTGTAGTGGACTTAGCCAGTGTTTGCACCCCAGAGATGATGGCTCCCATCCTGACTAATGCTGAGGTCCAGCAGAGACTCTTGCCTTTCCTTCCCAGTGGAGAAAATCTACTACAGAGTGCTGATGAGATCCAGAACACACTCAACTCACCTCAGTTCCAGCAGGTAGAAGGAGGAGATGAACACAAAGTAGTTGTAGTACAATGATATCCAAAGAAAACGTTAACATTCCAGTCAAGTCTTGCATCGTTTGTCTGGAAAA
>JAPZDZ010000002.1:25982207-25995426 GCA_029783805.1 Acanthurus tennentii
TCCTGCTTTTGTAGCCTGTAACACTTTTGACCGCCTGCCACATGTCTTTGCTGTTGTTGGTGTTGAGGTCTCTCTCCGGTCTGTGCTGATGCTTTCACTTTGCCTCCTTGATGCCAGCTTTCAGTTTTGCTCTGGCAGTGCTGTAAGCTATATATTATAGATGGAATAATATAGTAAAAGGTGGTGAAAAAAAATGCAAATACAGTTTTTACGAAAAAAAAAACCAAAAAACAGTTTTTACATAAAATTTGTACCTGTGTCTGTTAATTGTGTGTGACTGGCTTACATGAGTTTTGCAGCCATGTTGGTTGCACCATTAGTTCAAACAGGCCAGTGAGCACCCCAGAACAGCAAACGAGATGATTGTTCTCTGACAAACTGCACACATCATATAAAGAGCGGCAGGGTCAAAAGCGAGGCACATCTCTTTTGATGAATGTGCCTTTGGCAATAATGATGGCTGGAGCTGGGAGACAAATTGAATTGCAGGCCATTGCGGATATGTAGTGAGGGAAGAAGCAAGTGGGTGTTCTTTCCTTTTTATCAGATGGGTTTTAGCCATTAGGGCAGTGATGGAGTCAACAGACACTGAAGGCCCCTAAATGGTCACATTGGACTGGTGACAACACACCGAAAAGCATGGTGAGTGCTGAAGCAGTCAGTCCATGGATCAACAGCAGAATGATCAATGATGATTTCAATAATCAATTAAAGAGTCAGTTCACTTAAATTACAAATCACTTTCAACACCAACATCACTTTTCAGAAATGGTCTCTTTTAATCTGGATGTTCCACAGTAAAATATTTCTGTTTGAACTGCTTCTTACCAAAGGAATGGTTGTATGAAAACCACACAAGTGACAGTGACAGCATTGTTGTTGAATTTGTTAAATGCATATTCAATGCTGTGAGCACCACAACAATGCATATAAAGGAAAAACTAGACAAGTATCTCTAAACCCAGACAAGTAAAACCAAAAACTGTCTGTACTGATAAATATCAGTATAGCATAAAGGGAGCTTTTGTTAAACTGAGGTGAATTTACCCTTTAATCGTTTGTAAAACAATAGCCAGTTCCAGCTGTTTAATCTATGGAGAGTTGCTGGTTATATTAGTTTCATATTGTTGCATACCTTAGGTTTTTCTGTGGTAGCAGCATGGCTCAAACGAAAGGAATGTTACTTATTTGCTACATAATATTGTATCCATACAGCACACCATTCCTTTATCCCTAAGAGTTATAAAGAAAACCAGGGAAATGCATTTAATAAAGCCCTGTAGAGTGGGAGTGGATGAACCAGTGGGTGAAAAATGCTAAACAACATCTCATAAAGGATACTCATAGAAGAAAAATGTACTGCAGCAAGACAGAGATCATTTCAAAGGGCACTACTACATTGGCCATTCTTTTGGTAGGGGAATTTGGATAGGCTTGTTGCACAAAAAATCACTTAAAAGTGTAAAAGTCCAAGAGCAAAACTTTTATAAAGGGAGCCAGGTGCCAGCAGAAAAGCTGAAGCTGGAGCACAAAATCTGTCCATGAAAGTTTCAACCACACTCAAAAGAATTATTGTACTTTAAGTAATTTAATTACATGAAGTTTTTCCATGTAATTTTATTAGGTAAATTAATCTAAGGGCCTCGTATAATTCAATGTGTTTCTACCATGCTAAATCAGTGTGAATAAATCAAATAAAGTTAATGCAAACGTATACATAAACTTTATGCATTTATTCACTTAAAGGTAAAGTGAACTTTCACATAAACCTTATGTGCTTAAGGTGAACTTTCACATAAACTTTATGCATTTATTCAGTTAAAGGTAAGGTGAACTTTCACATAAACACTACATGTTTAAGTACATATACAATAGTAATGCATTTCAAATATGTTTAAATCACAAAGCAACATATAGTATAGATCTGACAATTTTATTGGCAGTAACTTTGTAAAGTAACTTTTAAATGTGAAATCCACATGGAATTGGAAATATGTGACTGTAAATAAAAAGGTATCTTCACATGCTGGATACACACACACAAGAATTGTTTTGATTACATGAAATAACCTGTGATGACTTTGAATATTTATCCATCATCCAATGCAAACATCCTTCACAGCTTCCAGACTGACTCGTTCTGAACTGTCAGTCTCATTTGTCACAATAACATTGAGTAATCTTTTGACAACATTTTCAGAGAAATTCAAGTCTTTTGCTGCTTTTCATCACCAATGAACAAATAACACATCAGTCGGTTAATGAAAGCTATGCATATGAACTTTCTAAGTGTATTCCTCTTCGACTGCAACAAGATAATAGTAAGTAATGCCAATGAAAGAATTAGCCAAGGGGGCCAGAAGCAGGTTCCTCCAACAAATGCTCCATCCCTTCCAACAACACATAATATGAACGATCCACAATTTCAAACAAAGTCAAAGTAGCAGAAAAAGATCACAGTGTCAATGTCCAACAAGACAAAATGTGACTGGCTCAATTGTCCTGCACCTCAACTTGTGATCTCACTGAAGCATCTCTATTTTAAGTGCTTGGACATTTGGGGACAGTCTGTTACCATCCAATTCATTAACACTTTCTGGAAGAACTCAAATGTGAATTTGAGGTCTTCTGTAAATCTTTTTGCACTATAGGAAACAAATACAAGACACAAAGGTTATAACAATACTGAACAATTACTGCAACTTAATTTAAGAACTTCACCTGATGGTCATTTTTAGCAGTTAATGAGGATTCTCATTTGGTAAATTATACCATGTCTGGGGGGGGGGTTTACATGATAAAAAAAATTAATACAATTTAACAATTTGTCATATGACACTTGATCAAGTGATTTTTTGTTACATTTCTACTTCATGAGAGTGAGAAAGCTATAGTTATAGAAGTTACATTATACACCTACCTTAAACAATAATGTGCCTTTTCAAAGTAACCATCCGTTTCACACCCACAGTGTAGTCACATAGTGGATAAGCATCAGCCAGGTTTTCAAGATCAACTAGGGCAACCTCTCTATTAGGAGATGTAGTCAGCTCATAAGCTCTGAAATACTCATGATACCATGCACACAATATCCTTACAACAAAGCCCACACTGCTTTCAACAATACAGATTTGGAGGATTTCTGCAAACTAAGTGTAACCCAGGTCACAAACAGTACAGAGACGCTTGAATTTGTCCAGACTGCAAAGGGTTAGGGCTGCATGGTGGCGTGCTTGGTTGTCTGTCTATGTGTGTGGCCCTGCGATGGACTGGCGACCTGTCCAGGGTGTCCCCTGCCTTCGCCCTAAGTTGGCTGGGATAGGCTCCAGCACCCCTCGCGACCCTGCAGAGGATTAAGCGGTATAGAAAATGGATGGATGGATGCAAAGGGTTAACAGCCCAAAATCTGTCGACCTGCACAAGCACGAAAAATGCATACAGGTACGGCAGAAAACCGCTAGACGGCCTGCTATCGAGAGGTAATTTGCTGCTGATTAAGAGTTATATATTGTGTAATTGTGTTAGCTAATTTTGTAACTTTATGTGTTTTGTTATATTAGTGAAGATTGTGTGTGCAAGAGGTCCTGTTTCTGGGACGTCGAGTCAGAGATAAACACAGAATTGGTGAGTCGATAAAAAGCTAATTAACCTTAAGTGCTAGGCAAATTTGAGTAGGCCTTAAACCAAGGCAATGGAGTACTATGCTACCATGCTTTAGACCTGATATATGAGGCGCTAGGCTACGTTAGTGAGCGCAAATGAGGTGATCTAAAGCTGATGAATTTAGTGTTTAGCAGTTACTAGCGTGAGTAGCTGGCTGTTTCTGAGCTTAACTAAGGCTTAGCTGTTGACGGCTAACCTGTGGAAGATGTTGAATGTTGTAGTGAGAGTGTTTCATTGCTCAGTGTTTAAGGTGACTAGCTAAGTTACTGTGGTTAATGTGGATATACTGTGCCAATTCATTTTTTTTGATTATTTTAGTTAAATTGATATTCAGTTATTTTTTGAAGATCAGAAAAAAAGGGTGAAATGGTTTAATTTCATTTTACTCATGCATTCTATTGTAAGATTATTTAAAAAACATGTTTGTTGTACTGTTTGTACAATATATGTTGCTACAGAAGTTCAAGGTTAATGAAGTGTAATAAGAAATTCTGGACATGTCAATGAATACAGGTCAGGTTTTTTGAAAGGACTGAAAGTTGATGGCGAGCCCACCTAGATTTCACGATCCCTGGAGTGAAGATTCCTGATTTCCAGCTGAGGGAAGTTGGAAAACTCAGAGCCACTCAAAGTCAAGCCTGCCAGACATACTTCTTTCCTGCGCGGTAGGATAAATATCACAAACCACACTAGGCCAGCACCGTTGTCACACTCATCCCACTTGCTCAAGCCCAGTTATAGACTTTGATTTTTATTATTTTATTTGACTTGATTTGAAAGACATTTACCCTTGGATTAATGGGACATTTTCCTGGGCCAGTGGAAGGACTGAGGGACAGTAAAAATTGGTGTTTCGCTCTGTTATTGTGATGTGTATGTTATGATGTGCAGTGAACGATTGTTTACAGATTTGAACTGTGAATTGTAGTGTTGAACAGGGTATTGTTTAATACTGAAAGTAGATGCTGGATCCAGATGAGATACGATGAGTTAGAAAAACAGATTTGGATAATTTTGATTCTAGAGTTTTCTGATTCTGGCCAGGTGGATTCTTACCTATTTAGATCTATTTACTTATTCTGTTAGCAGCTGAGTGCTACATAAGGAAGGCCACCAGTTGAACCAAATGGAATTAGCATGCCAATTCTGTAAGAGATCCCTTTGATGGTTGCATTTTTGGCAAGATGTACATCATTCATTTGGGGGTATTTCTGCCTGAGGCTGCCCACTATTTCCTTGTTCAGTACATCCACAGGAAGTGTGGAAACATTTTCAACTTCCAAAGCAGGTTTGAGATGTAATGCGCTGATATGATATGCAATCATTTTCTGATGTTTAGTTGCTAATGTTAATGGTATATTCTTAAAACAATTTGTATGACCAGCAACTTTTTTAAAGAAGCTATGCTTCGCCTCAAACCTCATAGTCCACTGCCCTACTAAAGGCCCAAAACATTTGATCAATTGAGAGTAGTGTTCAAGGAAGTGATGCTTTGGTAAGAGTCGTGCTGGAAAAAGCTCAAAGAATTTGTCCCTGTGTTCTGTGATTTTGCCGTCAAGGTAGGCAATGGTTTCTTTATTATGAAGAACGGCAACACTGAGTTCAACTATTTCTTTTAAGTCAAGCAACACAAGCCAAGCAGGCTCTGCCTCTGGTATCAAGTCTCCTATTATAAATGTGAGCAATCTCAATAGATTCCAATTTTCATGGGCGTTACCTCCTATGGTCCTTCTAGAGGCGTACATGTGTGATATAATATGAGGTTTATTAGTTTTATCTCCCCACTTATATGGAAAGTTCAGGATTAATTTGTTGAGAGTGTCAAGAGACAGATATTTTTTGGAAATTATTTCACCAATGCAGAGGGCAATTTCAACTGGAACAACACCCTCAAATAAGTCATGGACCATGTCAGGAGGGTAGCCTCGGGTAACATGAAAACGAGATAAATTCTTCGTAAAAAAACACTCTCCCTTTACTCCATAACAGATTGTTAAGTTCTCCTTTGCAAACTCAGTGTGTGTCTCGTGTAGATCTTTTGTTCGAAAGTTAAAATGTCCTGACTGAACAGCCTTATCCTGAATGTCTGATCTCTCACCTGTACAAAACCTGCAGAAGTACACGCCAGATGAGCTTTCATTGAAGCCTGCTTAAGTTTTATACATTTCAGTTACAGTTTACATGAAAAGAATGCTTCATGTTTATTGGGGCCAGGAATCATTTTTTTGAGTGCAGACTGATGGGCATCAGAGGTAAAGAACTCATTGGTAGTGACAGTCTGACCCTAACTAACAAAGGGCTCCACCCGCTTCAGTGCCACATTCTCTCCAAGGTGCTGTATGAGTGGCCTGCTGTTGCCTGATGTAGGTAAGGAAAGCAATTTGACATGTATTTGCTGTCAACATCAACTGCCAGCCAAAACTTGATCCCAAATTTGTCCTGCTTGTTGGACATGCACTGTGTAAAGGTGCAGCTTCCCATTGTTAGGAACAGCTGCTTGTCCACCATTGTGTTCAGCCCTGGCCTGTCACATGCAGTTGAGCTCTTTATGAACCTGTCCCACACCTCCCTCAGGAGTGTAGGTTTGTTGCTAGTCAACAGGCAATGGCAAGTTTCTTTGTGATCAAAGCACAGTTAGCACATGATTTCTCAAAACTGTTTCATGGACAGCATTGTGATGAAAAATGCACTGCCCCATTGCTCTGACCAGAAATTTTCAATGTCTATCATTTTTCTACAGAAAAAATATGCACCCCTGTACACAGAGTCACATTAAAGGCCTTCAGCTCCCCAAGAGAGGCATCTCAGGTGTCTTTCTCCTCAACTGTGCCAATAAACAGACACTGCTGTGATTTTGTTGCATACATTATGCTGTGCATGAGGTGTTGGGCCAGCAGTCTTGGTGAAGATAATCTTTACTTGCTGTGTCCCTGTGCCTCAACTAGACTTAATGACTGACCACATTGTGCTATCTGTCCCGATCTCTTTGGAGGGAAAGACTATTTTAAGCTAAGTAAATTCTATAAATCTTCATAGGCATTTCTTGCACAGGGCCTTGCCAGCCACATAAAATTATAAAATCTTGCAAACAATTTGTTTGCTGGGCTGAGGGGTTTACTACGAAGGAAGGTTAACATAACCAAGGTTTCTTTGCTTGATGTGGATTGACAAAGCCTAAAGCCCCAATCATAGATAACTGGTAACATGAAGGTGGTTATTGACTTGTTTTGTTAACTCAGGCTTTCCACCTCAGGCTCTGTGTGTGTTCACATAAATGCGGGCATTTGGTACATCATATGATTCTACTTTTGTCTAAAATGAGAGCAGTCTACTTCAGTCAAGAGGAGTAAGTTGTCATAATGAGGAATTTTAAAAAATTTGCATGCTGTTGCCGCAAATAAAGCAAGAGAGGACTGCTGGCAGAAAATTGCTGACTGTGTAAGTGCTGAATTACTATACATTTTAATTCCTGGTGTCCCTCTTGTTCATTTATAGAGCTCTAAATTAATATTGATCCAAGTAAATGTATTTGAGATATCTCAGTGTCAGACCAAACGCACATATGAGCGTTTAATCTCACTGTCCTATAACAGAAGATACGTCCCAATTAATGTATTTTTTGACCACATCAAAGTGAAATGATTTGTTTAAATGATTATTATTATTGATAAATACCAATAGACTGATTATATAATTATTAATCATATTTAATGTTCTAATTAGATCATTATATTGCATATTCAACTATAACGCATAACTTGAAATTGTGCTCGATTTGCTGTGATACCGACAGTGTAAAATGAACATGGCAGCAAATCAAGATTAAACATAAAGCATAAAACATAAAAATGGTATGGAACTACCTCATCGATTTTTCCATAGTGTGTGCATGATATGATTTGTTCATAGTGATCCTCTTATAACTCTGGCACCCAGCCCCACTGGATTTTCAATAAGCAGTTACGCCATCTCCAAAGAAGAGTAATAGTGAAAAAGCAGTGTTTTTATAGCCAATTTAAAACTTAAATTCTGAACATAACCTGCTCCCGACCATGGTGATTTAGCCATGATACAGGACAGCTTGACTTAACCCTCCTATTATCCTTGGGGTCAATTTGACCCCATTCAATGTTTATCATTCAAAAAATAATAGTTTTTTTTTTGCTTCATATTTGATGACTTTTCCTAATTTGATGGGTACAATTGATTAAGCATAAAATTATCATTAAATTATCATGATGATATTTTTTTCAATGTGCTGAACACATTGCACGCATTGGTGTTCCTCTGGGGTCAATTTGGCCCCAAGCTGTTTTAGCTGTGTAAAACTTGTCTGTGTGTGACCCATGTGTGACCTAACATCCTCACACCTGCAAGTGCAGAGTTGATACTTTTGAGTTGATACATGACATGGGGGAGGGGGAACATGGGGGGTATGAATGTGTGTGTGTGTATGTGTGACCTACTACTCACACCTGCCGAATAGAACTGTATCTTCCACGCTGTGGAGGGCGGGGTATTCCCGTGAGGACATTGGTAGTTCATGCAAAATAAGGGAGGAGCAAACATATAAAAGCTTGCATGGCAGCCCTCTATCCAACTCATTCCTCATTGTGCTCTGTGCATACTGCAATCTGCACGCTCTCCGTCTCTCTCTGTCTCTCTTGAAAATGTCCTCTGGGAAAAGGTTTACTGTCAATGATGTTTTGTAACAGATCTTTGACAGTAAAGGTGACATAGAGGAGAATGTGTCTGAGACAGAGGATTGTGTTAAGGAGGACCCTGATTTTGAGACATTCTCATCTGATGAGAATGAGAGTGTTAACCCTCCTGTTGTCACTCAACCACCAGCAGACACAATTCACTTCCAAAAATGGGATGATAATATGGTCCCTTTCCGTACTTCAACAACAGGGCAGACTTAGTGTTGCTAATATTATCAAAATGGTTCCAGGCCCCACCAGATATGCAGTCAGCCTATTGAAGACATCAAGTCATCATTTGAGCTCTTCATAACACCATCAATTGAAAATATTGTTCTTGGGATGACAAATTTAGAGGGGAAGCGTGTGCATGGGGGCAGTTGGAAAGACTTGGATATAGTTGACTTGGAAGCCTACATTGGCTTGCTCATTTTGGCAGGAGTGTACAAATCAAAAGGTGAAGCAACAGTAAGCCTTTGTAACACTGAGACTGGAAGGACAATATTTCCAGCCAACATGTCTCTGAAGACATCCCAGGTTTTGTCTTGTGTCATACGCTTTGATGACAAACAAACAAGGCAGGGCCGCCGACATATCAACCAATATGGTTCATTCTGTGAGAGTCATGAATGTGCACCCCAAATTAGAAAAGATTTGGATGAAAGATTTTCAAGATACACTAACTCTAAAACTGAAAGTTTGACATGATGGTGGCGCTGCAGGAAAGGTCATATCATTGCCAAAACCAATAGGGTTCATACGTTTGTGGTCATTAATGTTGTCCGTAAATTTGAGAAGATTTGGATGGAAACTTTTCAAGATAAATTATTTCTAATTGAAAAGTTTGGCCTGATAGTAGCACTAGAGGAAAGGTCAAGGTTTCATTATCAAGGGGTTATTTATGTATTCAACAAATAAACAAAGTGCCTGACACAAAAACTTGGTCAACAATTTTCTGTAAATCATTTTCTGGAGGAAAATATCTCCTGGGGTCAGATTGACCCCAAGGGTAAAATGTGCTAGTAATATTTGAGGATAATAGGAGGGTTAAGTCATAAGGGTTTTATATTTTTTATCCACACAGTGTTTAAGGTTTTTTAGAATCTCAGCCGTGTTTTATGCTTCATACCTGGGTGTTGAGGCACAGCAAACTCATGGTAGAGTAGGCTGCTGGTGATAGTCTGGCTGGCGTCAGGCAGTGTGTGGTATCCTGCAACAAGCACATTGAACAGACCGTTTAGTATCATATAAATAAAATGCACAAATCATGCTTTCAAGCTTTTCAAGAAGCAAATCCACACTTTACTGACTCTTTGAGTTAGTGAGTTATGTGCATATCCACTTAATTACCATGTCAAAGTTGTTTTGCTTTTACGGAGAAAATCCAAAAACTTTGTTCTCTTCTCAACTCCCCTGGAACACCCAGGTGAACTGACACTGCAAGGCTTCGCTTTTTCACAACAAACCAGAACACGTCAGGGGATAAACCTACCATGCTGCTGCTGCGGCTGTTGCTGCGGCTGCTGTTGCTGTTGTTGTTGTTGTTGTTGTTGCTGTTGCTGCTGTTGCTGTTGCTGTTGCTGTTGCTGCTGTTGTTGTTGAAGTGGTTGCACTCGTTGTTGCTGTTGTCCAGCACTGCTTGGCCTGGTCTGCTCTTCATTGTCAAAGTTGAGCAGAATGCTCCCGCTGCCGTTACCTGTTGCAACGGAGCTCCCGGACACTCCGGGCACTGCGGAAAAATCAACAAGCATGAAGACGGATGATCGCTTGCCATGAGGAGATTTCCTACAGCATTCATACAAACAACCATTGAAGAAAACGGGTGCTACATCTGCACATCTGCACAATAAAAGTGACTTACAGTGCGAGTTGTTGTTGTTGTTGTTGGTCCCTGGCTGCTGCTCTCCGGGAGAGTAGGCCATCATTCCTCCATTCCCATTCCCGTTGGACGGCACTGATGCCAGCAGGCCTGCAAGACACAAACACATAAACACAAATTCAAAGACAGTGAAGACGGATTTTATTCTACAGAGCACGAAGAGCACACAAGTCCACTGTTGTTTTTTATCTAAAACTCCACAGGACTCCTTTACTTCCATGTTGATAACAACTGGTTTGATTCTCCTCAGTTTTGCAGTTTAATTTTTAATGTGGAGAAACTGTTCAAATTTCTTTAAGATTTGTGTTGCTAACATGAGAATGCTCTCATATTATACATGGTGGAATATTAAACAAAAAAGTGCCAAACATTTGTGTGTAATGCTGCTTACTGTACAAGCTAATAGACACGGATGCAAACGATGTTGGATTTGAAATAATCACGGAAGAAGGAAATACACCGGCTACGTTTGTTAGAGCTCAAGTTTTGAAAGTTTGGTGCATAACTCTGAATGTAAACATCACTTCTTTTGCAAGAAAACTCCAAAAGGCATCTTGAAAGGAAGTAGCTAGCTTTTTGTTTGCGTTCAACAGCTTCCCCTTCTTTTTTTTAAATAAAAAATGATGTCTCACCCAGTCCCCTGTATCGGCTGAGCTGCTGGTAGATCTGCTTCATCCTCTCGATGTTGAGTCGGCTCGCCTCCGCGTGGTGCACCATGGGCTTCGGGTAGTGAACGCCGATAATGCACTTGGCGGCCGCCTGCACGGACTCCGGTGCGTTCCACGGGTCGTAGATGAACTTAGCAGGGAAACCTCGGAGGACAGGTAAATATCGTCTGGCAGCAGAAGGAGAAATTAGATTTGCCGGCTTGTGTCAACATGGCATGGGAGGTTACACAGTAAATCAGGGGGTGGGAGAAACACAAGGATGCATAATATTATTCTCTGAAAACAGCTCAGGAAAAAAATGTCTCGCAGCAAAAGCTGAAATCTTATTTAAGAAAATATAGAATAATAACTGTTTTCACTCTTACATATGTTTCTAAAGGGTGTAGTACGTTTTTATAGTAACATTTAAATGCAGTATAAATACATTTTTGTCATCTTATTGACAACTATGCATCTTTATGGTAAGAAAATATTACTTATAACATCATTACTGAATCATTTCATTTTATGACAGTTTTAATTTTACAGTTTCTGCATGTACTGTGACTAATAAGAGCATGCTGGACTTTAGCACTTCATGCTTACAAGTGTGATGGAAAATACAGTGGCTGCTACAAAACTACAAACGGCAAACACTGCACAGTATGGCTACAGTACATGACAGTGATGAGTACAAAGTCTTGGACTCTTGGAGACTCAGGCACTGAGGTGAGTTACCATCGCAGTGCGAAGTGAGGACTCTAGTTCACAACATGGTAGAAAAAAAAAATAAAAATGAGGTGTTGTGGTCTCGGATCAACATTTACTGTAAGTACGTTGGTGTGTTATCAGCCACACCGCAGACAAAGAAAAAAAAAGTGTGATCCTCCGAGAACTGAAGCCAATAAAACACTGACTGCAACAAGACAGAGAAAGTCCACGTCTCACTTCCGTCCCAGCCTGCTGATGTTTGCTCTGTTCCTTTTTGAGCTGTCGTGGATTTTTCTCCATGTGACAAAGAGAGGCCACCTACCTACTGCACTTGGTCCGACCTTACCGAGTCCGAGGAAGGGGGGGGGGGACAGGACAGAGGAGGGGGAGGGCGAGTGGAACTGTGGAACTGTGGGAAGCAGCACAGTGCAGCGCCGACAGGCTGAGAGAGAGAGGGTGGTGGGGGTGGTGGTGGGGTGAGGGCGGGGGCAGTGCGGCCTTGTGGACGCACACACACCGACGGCGGACGGCGCTCCGGTTGCTACGGAGACCACCCCCGTCGCCTGAAAGGCCGCTGCCGATTGGCTCGATGATGCTAGGAGACGTCTACTGCAACACGCGGTTAGAAAGCAGAGTGTATTGACCCACCCACACCCATCCCCCCCACCCCACCCGTTCTGACCAGAGCAGGTGCACAGTGGGAAAGTTCTGCCATCGAGAGATCTGTTCTTACTTTCTTTTTTGTTTTTATTTACTGATAAAAAAAACAAGATAAAGTGTCTTTAAATCTCCTCTCTTGTCGTCTTTGTCCCAACAGGCTGCCCTTCGATCAGGAACTCACTGAGGAGGAGCTCAAAAACCTCCAGCATCACATGTGAATATTTACAGGTTCAATTGTCCTTAAAGCTGCACGTCGACGTCGCCCTCTTCAGTTGGTGTCAGTCTAAAAACAAGCGGCTAAAGCTAAATGTCTACCTAAATGCATGCTGACAGTTTCTAGTCGATGACAGAAGTCTTCCATTGTACCTCAACAGCTCCAGGCCCCCACCCCCCCCTCCCCACGATCAGACAGTGGTTGACTGAGAAAAGAGCTCATGCCTGCTCCCCCTGTCCCTCAGACTGTGGTGGTTGTCTTTTAAGTGGTCTGACTGACTGTCCCCTCCCACAACCACAGCGCCACACTCTGGGCCGGCCCACTAGGGGGCCCCCTCATTTCACCAAAAGGGACGACAACCCTTTTGCCAGGAAGATCCGCAACCTGCCAGTAGCAAGCGGTCCAACAGAGGACAGTGGATGGTGTGTGAGGACTGCAAGCAAAAGTTTTTACAATGTTTTGCTTTTGATTTTAATGTTTTTTTATATAATATTTAAAAATTGTGCATTTGCAAGGCACTTTTTTGAATTTAAGCTTCAAGAATTTGTACTTGTTCATTCTTCTGGATGTTTCCTATCTAATTTTTTATACTGTACGCCTCTTCAGTAGATCGACGGATACACATTTAAACATGTTAACCTGTTTTCACTGTATGTAAAACAATTTACCTGTGTATATACTTAATGCATGTTACATGATGATCACGTTTCTTAACTCAGATCATCAGCCAACATTATCTTTT
>JAPZDZ010000002.1:26006575-26019440 GCA_029783805.1 Acanthurus tennentii
AGAATCTTTCTGAAGGTAAAATACGTTTCACGACTTCTCTGTTCGGGAAAAATTCATAGTTGTGGGCGTTGCTTTACTTTTCATTAAAAAAAAAAAGTATCACAACTTTTGTTTCCACATCAAAACAACAGCTCCTAACTCTAATCCTTGATGAGTTCATGTCATTGTTTGGCGGTTTGTGTTTCTTTGTGTCTGAAACAATAAAGGTTCACTTTAGGTTCGACTTTTTTCCCTCTGGCAGAAATCAGAATGTGGTGTTTTTCATGAGGGCTGATGACGTCCGTTAACATCAGATCTTTTTTCTTTTTTGGCAGATAATGAATGACGACTTGTTTAATATACAGACGGATGTGGTGTTCAGTGGTTTATCTTCGCATCTCCAGGGTTTTTCAGTGTGTGTGTGTGTGTGTGTGTGTGTGTGTTAGGTAACGGGCTGTGCGAGGAAGCCTTCCCACAAGTAGGTCACGATCACATAACCACTCACAAGTTCTATGCAGTGGCACACTAACCTACATCTGTTGCACGGACCATTGTCAGATTTTCCTCTGGACTGAAAAAAACAATTGATTACCCTCTCTTTTGTCGGTTTTCACTCCAAAGCTCAATCTTATTACCTGGCACTCTGCTGTTTTTATTAACTGCTGTGGGGGGCACAGAGTAGTTTATCTGCAGCAGCATGTTGTACCAAAAAAACTCACAGCCTGACGAGATTTTCTCACGAAAAAGCTTTTAAATTTATTATTCACACTTGGAAGACGTGATTTAATTTTTTTCATGATGACATCGTATTTTTTGAGATGCTAAAACTTCACGTTTTAGGACTGATGTCTGGTTTTTCAGTCCCGTGTGACTGAACTACCGTGTGTCGAGACATGTTAAGTGGTCATGAACTGACGCGCAGCCTAAATCTTTATAAATGTTTGGAAACAATAAAATAACTACCAGAAAACAAACTAGACAGTTTAAGGACAAATATATAAATACACCATAAACTTCCAGAAGGCCTGAGAGAGTCAGTTCAAACAAACAGAAGTCCTGTCCCAGATTAGGCAAAGGTTCTTCCAGTCTTAAATAAAACAGGAAGTGAACGTGCGCATCAGTTGACAAAGAGACAAAAGTGAAGCAAAGTGAAAAAACAAAACAAAAGACTTTTAAGGTGTTTTTTTTTTAAATAGCATCAATGAGAAGTCATTAATTATAGAAAGGGTTTTCACTTGTGTAAGTGAACCTGTATTAGAGACGGCCATCGTTGTCTAATGAGGCCTTTTAATCATCCGTCACTCAGAGGAAATGGGTCAAGGGTGCATGGCGGTGACAAACAGAACACAACCCATTATGTCTATTTGAATTAAAGGCATTTAAACTTAAGAGACAAACAGTTTAATGTGTTTGACAATATTACTGAAACAATTTTGGCCTTTAGACTCAGAGAGAATGAGAACTTGACGACAGTGACGCAGTTACACTCACTGAGTCATAATAATGGTTATGTGGTTTCCTTTGACTGCAGTGACTTGACCTACAATCTCGCAGTTCTGGCTGTTAATCACAGTCAAAAAAGTATGTGGAAAATATTGCAGCCTTGCAGTGGGTGTGAGTGGAAATTAAAAAAATGATGCTAGATAATGTGATGTTGTGTGCGAGTTACAGCTTAAATGCAGTTTGAACTTTTATTGGTTCACTGTGTTTGAATCTTTACAGTTGTTAAGTGGAAACTAGAGCAAGACTAAAAACTTTTAATGCCATTCTTTGTCATCTGTGATGAACATCTAACTGTGTAACATCAAATGCAAGTTTGCACCTTAATCTGTCAAGAAAAAACAATATAAAAAGCATATTTGATTAGGGAGCCACCTGTTGGACAAAGGGACTCATTGCATCTAAAACCTAAACCCAACACTGGTTTATGTGTCTGTGACAGTTTCCCATTCATAAAATAGAATATTCCCTGAAAATCTCTAACACAAAACACCTATGAGACATTATGAGTCTCAGTTCAAGGTTGAAATGTAAAATGTAAAAGGTAAAAATAACAGTTTTAATTGGATGATGGTATGTCATGCACAGACCAGCAGGTGTCAGGCCAGCTGAGCAGGTTTAAACATGACTGCTTGAGATTGCTATTTACACTGCAGACATCTGTTCGGTCCATCTAACCTGCTCAGCTGTACATGTCTATATATGGGACATGTCACACACTTTATGAAGAAATGTAACGGTGCTGTGCATAAAACATGGACACGGCAATAAAACGCTTCTGTGTTTGTTAGTGAAGAGATCAGTGACTTTAATTCTGTTAGTTTTTTAATCTTTATTCAACCTTTTAGCCACATCTTGTGTCCTGTTCCGCAGCTTTTCCAGCACCTACTGCAGCCTGACAGAGTCTGACAGCAATGTGTGTGTTTTAAGTCGATACTTAAGCCCAGATAAGTGGGGAAGATTTCGTTAAATGCCCACTTTGACTGAAAACGTGTAAAAAGCTACTTGTTTTGTAAGCTGAGAAAGACTCAGAGCTTTCTCAACATGAATTGCACATCTTCACCCACTTCAATGATATGATTCATGTTTTTTTTTCTTCCTCACAGCTTTACCAAATTCAGTCTACTCGACTCTCATGGTCCCAAACACAATAAGACTCTCACTTCATGTAATATTGCAGCTATGATAACATGATGTGTATTTTGCTCACTGAAAGAAACACAGTTTACAGCTTTAATAATAAAGGACTGACATGGAGATACGGGTTAGATATGTAACAGTATTGACTATCTCTGTGCAGAGACCACAAATAGCACTTCAGAGCAGAAACAGGCCAGCGAGCAATGAAAGTTGGAGCTATATTCATCTCCTCCCCTGCAGAGCAGATATGATGGTTTACTAACAGACTCAATGCTCACATGAACCCATGCATTCCCTCAACATGGGGCCAGGCTTTATCTGACCAGGCACACACACACACACACACACAAACACACACACAGAGTCTATTCACACACAATTTGTCCCTGCAGCTTTTCCATCTTTTTAATAACCTACTTCTAAAGACTTCTCCTGGAGTCTGCTGCGCTTAGACAAGGTGAGCTCCTGCTGTAGCCTATTCATCCGGTCACCGACCTCTAAAGCTACCTGTGGACTGACCTCTATAATGGGGATTACTGAAGTGTATGTGAGCGGCCGCTAAAACAAATCGGTGCCCTGTGGCTATGAAACCAACTGAGCAGGTGCATCCAGGTCAAAGCTGTAAACCTTTTAAATAATCACCTGTTAAGTCCACTTAAATCAAGAAGTCTTTTTTAAAATGGTCTTTTTTCATTTTAAAACCAAAACAAAGGGGCGAAAGTAGCTGTGACAAGTCTTGGTAAAAAGAAGATATCCATTTTCTGACTCATTCAGATTAGGAACAGATCCCGGGAGGTAGAAGCAGCCAAAATTTTACCAGAGAAAGAGGCAAAGTCTCCATTCTCCAACCTGACTGTTAAAAAATAAAGCCCTCCATGCAACAGACAGCATCAAAAGCAGAGAAATACTGACATCATGCTGTGTGTTGAAGCACTGCAGCTTCGTGGCTCCCATTTCCCAAGTTTCTCCTCTCAGCAATGCAGCTCCACCTTCAGTATGAGTCATTGTTTTAAAGGAATACAACACAGTTTTTCAGGGGTTTTTTTCACTCACTTTTTGAGTGCATTTAATCACCGTGTTGTGAAAGGTGTCTGAGTTTCATCTAATTTTATTCATTTGTTTATTTTAAAAAAAACTTTAAATGATCAAACAATTCAAAACAAATACATGGCGAATGTATTTCTGCTTTCCTGTTGTCTTCTGAATCTTGAGGTTCTGGGGTTTACCTTGTGACCTACATGTTAGGAAACCACAAATGTAGACAAAAGAATTGTGTCAAATGGTTGCATTATATAATCAGATGGGGAGCAGAAATCTGGTTTTGAACCACAGTAAACATCCGAGCCCCCGAGGCTAACGTTAGCATTGTACTGCTGCTGATAGATGCGAAACCGAAAATAAAATCTAACCCAGTTCACTCTGGAGAATGTGGCCACTTTGTTGGTCACGTCCTCTCAACCGTTTCCTCGCTCAGACTTTTTAAACCTTTTGCATGTATTTTTTTTTCACTACACAGCATCATTACTGCCAGTTGTTGCACCATGTTAATGTTTGCATCTTCCCCCCCTGCACAGGATCATGTGAAGGGGGTCACGAGAGGTGGTGCATCGCGCCCTCTAGCACGAAAAACAATACCCTGTAGTGTGTGAAGCACCATAAACTTTAAATCCTGACATGTGTTCATGTGTGAGATTAGAGACGGGAAAGTCTGAGTTTTTTTTCCTGCATGCATGACGCAACTTGGGCTTAAGAATCGATTGGGAATTTAAACCTCCTGCAGACTGAAGGTGCTTTCAGAAAGCAGCTCCTCTCATTGTTTGTATATGTTTGTGTACATTTCCAATGTCATTAATGCACAAATAAAGAAAAAATTTCACAAAATGGCATCTTACCTCCACCTGTTGACCCCGACGTTGGACGATCCTGCGAACCACGGGTCCAGGAAATACACGCAGCGCACGGTGCCCGCCCCTCTGACCGCCTCCCTCAAGGCCGGGTTGTCATGGAGACGGAGGCCCTTCCGGAACCAGTGGATGGAATTTGGAGCCATTTTATTCTGGAATATGTGACGATGAAGAGGAAGAGTTGGTGAGTTTTTGAGAGAAAACAGCGAAGAGTTGAAAAAAACTGAACGAGGATTAACTCGTCTATTTTAATATTTTTTAAAAAGACTTTTGTTCCACGCTGAATGAAGACGGCGGCTCGGTATGAACAGCAGAACGTGATACAGTCAGCTCCAATCTGTTTACAGCTCGGTCACAGCCACTACAAAACCGAACATCTCCCATCAGGAGAGATAACCGAAGCATCCAAGATGTAACAGTTGCCAACAGTGTGGGACGCGCCAACAATAGATCTGAACAGGAACATGATCCAAACACTCTGGCAAAAGAGTTTCTGTGCTTTCTATTGTCAGCAAGGACATTTTTAGGCATTTGGCGCAAGTTAAAATAGAGCAACAGCAAAACAAAACTCAACTTTGTTTCATCATTTTTCTAACTTTTGCCTGCTTGTGTTGGCAAACAGAGACATTTCTGAAACCTTGCAACATAAAAATGTTTATTTTTAGAATCATTACTTGATTAATTTATGAAGAGACAGAATATTATTGAACAACAATTCTGCTGGGAAACTATGATACCATAAATAAATGATTTTATACAATATCATGGTATTGATCCTAAAAAAATGACCTACATAGAGTGGTTTCTGCTTCCAAAATGAGGATTGTTTTTATTTATATTGGTTTAATCCACCAATGTAAGTTACAAACATTTTGGTTTTTGAATGTTGATAAAATATCATAAACACTTTTTAAGGTTGAAATATGACTATTACTTTCTACTTGAAAGACTGAAGGGTTAGCAGAAAATCTAAAGGAGAGATTAATGAAAAAAAACGAAACAAATCTTATTTGTAGCCTTGTACATGTTTGATTAGAGGAGTGACATGCAGCCAACTCGTGCTGCTGTGGCTGAACCTGATAAGGTGCTATAATGTTGGTTAAAGTCCAGTCCAGTTTTATATTTTGTTGTTACATATCACCCACCGCTGATGTTTCTCTTCCTCTTTTCTCTGTGTTTGAGCAGGCTCCAACCCATCAGAAAATATAAAAATACAATTTAAAAACAGCTTTTTTAATACTTTTTTTAAAATAATCAAACTCTTGCTGACTTTTTTTCCACAAGACTGCAATACAGTTTGGGTTTTTTACAGATTTTATTTTCTTTCATAACAGAGGCATGACGGAGCAAACAGCAGAGAGAATGATTGGCTGATGTGATTTAAAGGAGGAACTCTGCAGAGGACTGAAGGTTGTTGCTCAAGAGACTACTTAAGTCGTCTCTTGCAAACAGTGATTTTCTAACTATAACTATGATGGAATATATCCTTTTACTTATTGCAAAGGCTGTTTTATCATTCTAAAGCCTGTGTAATTTAAAGCCACTAAAATACTGATTTGTCTGGCTCACAGTCACAGGGAGCACAACCTGGACCAAATTTAAACCTGACCACAAGAAAAAGTTAACAAACTGAAACTTAAAGGTTTCAATATCTAGTCAGCCAAACTCGTGACACTTCTGGATTTACCTTCTTTTTTTACAGCAAAATTATTTTCGTTAGTTGACAAACAGATGTCAACTTAAACACCTGCACATCTGAGGAAGGCTTTTTTTCTTTTTGTAACTTTACGACCAAATAACTCGTGTTACTGCTTCCCATTCTTTGTGTTTTTTAGGCCAGTAAAGTCAGTCAGCGTGCTCTTGTATAAGTGAGGATGAATGAGCAGTCATGTTTTAATCTCAGATGTGGATGTCAGAAGCTGGTTGGTAAAAAACAACAGCTGACGGCAGCGGGAGGAAAACAGAATGTCCCTGACTGCAAATCACATGATGGTTAATTTAAATGTCTAATTAGTTTGGTGGTCAGCTGACTTTTGACTTGTCTGCAGGTTAATGCAATAGATCTTCTGTATGTCCTTGCTGGCTTGTAAGCTGAATTTTAATGTAACCTTTCTGGCCAGAATGATTCATTTAAACTAAGGTTTAAACATGATAAACATCGAAAAAGAGCGAGTCATTCATTATCAATTATTTGTCTATGAGCCATCTCTGCAGAAAGAGTCGTTCTCTTAAATAAGTTACCAGAGAAATAAAGGGGACCGGAAATGTTCACCATCATCAGGCTGCATCTTAGTTGCGTATTTAAGGAGGCATCAAACAAATAACCAAAGGATAATTGATGTTCACAAGGATCAAGTAGGATTTGCATCATAATACACACATATCATGATGCATTTACAAGGCCCCATGTATGAACACCTGTGCTCGAGTATCAGACATGTCAGACTTAAAAAAATGTGAGGACAACGGAGAAATTTCCATCAGTTGATGAAAATCATGCTGCAGAAACACTGTAATTACAACTTCAGATGTTTATCTGCACAGAATGAGTTCATCTAATCAGACTGTCCCACTGACAATACGGGGATTGTAGATATCACACAGGAATTTTTTATGAATTTAAGTTGATTAACTACATAACATGGCATATTGACAGGTGATTTTCCACCACAGTAGGTGGACATAGACACTTACTCACAATCTTATTTTCACTTGCTGTTGCATTCTGTAGCATCATCTCAAAAATCTCAGCAACAAAAAGTGCAAGCTGTTGTATGAGCATCACAGCTAGGGGGCGCTATGTCACTGAACAAAAATGAAGAGCTGTGCCTTCTGTTTGTGATTGATCCCATTAAAAACTTGATACCCCTTCATTTAGACAGGAATACCACTGCAAAGTTAGTTACCGGGGTAATGACAATGCTCTAATTATCTCTATATCGCCCCCATGAGGACTGAGGTTTGTCACCTGAACTGATTTGTGAGAGCACATGTTGGGCATCATGTGTTTTTAACAGACCGCAGTCTTACCAGCAAAACTGTAATTTCCATCAATACAGCAACAAATGCAAACATCCATGAAGGAGCAAATTACTAACTTAAAGCCTCTAAATGTGCCACTTTCATGGCATTTTCTGCCAGTTTATTCTACAGCAACCAAATTCTTGACTAATCAAAATGTAATCAACTAGGTTTTGCTTTGAGGCTACAGAACAATTCAAACAGCATCTTAAACCTCTCCTGGTTGGACCAAACTACCTGATACAACCCTCCATCTGTCATAATAAGCGTGCGTGACAGAGGCTTTGTTGAAAACGGCAATACAAAAGATGTTTTACCAGCACAGAGAAGTTATTCCTGAAAGAGAACTTTTCTGAGTTTATATGGTTTCAGTTGACATTTCCTCTGATAAGCCTGGCTGACTGCAAATCATCTACCATTCACAACTACTATTACTACTACTAAAACTAATAGTAATAATAATTATAATACTAATAATAGTAATGAATGTAAGAGTAAACTCAATTATATCACAGTTTTCTTAACAAAATTACAAAGTGCTTGACAAAAGGAAATAAGACACATATATGAAGAGAGATGACCAAAGGGCAGGTAAAGATAATAAAGTTATCAATATCAGATAAAAAGGGAATAAAATTCAGAAATTTAATTCAATTTGAAATCCAATCAGACGACAATCCAGGGACACCATCGCAGTAATAAGGTGATCATGCCTCATTTGTCACATTAGAAACATCACACATCACATTTCTGCCACTTTGCTGACTGTTACAATATGGTATCCACAATGCAAGCTGTCATGTCTATCTGGCACAGGAGCGTACACCCGACAGCCGGTGACCCTCTGTGACGTGAAGAACATTTGTCATGGGTGTTTAGAAAACTTATGTCTTATCTGCAGTTCAAACAGAAACAACTCCAACTGAAAGTACCTCATATAAAAAAAACCAACAATAACAGTGGCTTAAATTACTGAAAGTGCTTGACATGAGATGGAAAAAGGGGGCAGGGGATAGATGGGACACCAGCTGAGTGTTAAAGTGGGTGAAGATGGAGGTCCTTGTGAACTGGCATGAACCTGATAAGTGTTATAGAACATTGGGACATTGAAAAAAAAAAGTCTTGTTAATTCACAATAAATTTGCACTGTAGTAATATTTTGACAATATATTTATTAATAATAATAAATTAGGGAGTGTTTTTAAAAAAGTACACAATGTGACCTTCAAAGAAAACTGTTTTCACAGGTCTACCCCGCTGTAAACATTAGCATCCGCCTTTAAAAAAGGTCCAGTGAGTCTGATTTTATTTGCAGAAATTCAGCAAAAACTCCTGTCATTACACCACAATATTGTGAGAAGTCAGCAGATGTGTTGAAAAGGAAAATTGTTGCTAAATCCAAAGTGTTAAAATCGCGGGTGATGGCTTCAATGACTTCTGCAAATGGAAATTAGGTCATATCGTCTATTCTGAATGGGAGGCTCATACAGTATCAAGCTCCTGTGATCTTCACCCACAAACGAACGAAAATGTGCAAAATAAACAGTCGCCAAATGTGTCAGAACGGAAGTTAGGCGTCTAAAAGGGTTTCTCAAATTTATAACAGACTTAAATTCAAGTCTGTGCCGAGAAAACAACATCTCTGAAGATCCAAAACGGGGTCACCGGAGCAGTGCTTATGTAAGCGGTGGCGCTGTAAAAGTACAAACAGTTTCCCAACGCAAGTGCTCAATAAAAGGTGGCAAAAAAGACCCGTCTTACCTCGTGCTGGCTCCCCGGAGCTGATATCTATGTCAAGCCCAAAGAAAGAAGCATTTCTTCCCTCGGTTCCGATGTGTGAAGTGTTGTTTGACGGGTGGTCGCCGGTAGCCTGTAGATCGCTCTTGTCTCCGTGTACCTGTTTTCTGCCCGCTGCACTACTTTGTTTCATAACAGTTCGGCTCTCTGCGCATGCGCCGGCGGCTTAGCCCACTCTCACGCTGCGTTCACTGAGGGGCGGGCAAAAAACAATCCGGTGCCCACTTGTTGATAAGACGACCGACGGTACATCAGTTTCTTTAATATACCAGCGGATCATCAATGATAGCAGAAAAACAGTAATCAGTCTATTGGCAGTTTTTGGGAAGATTACAGGGAAAGATGACAAAAAGTCGCCCATTGTGTCGTTCTTTTTTGTTTGGTCAGAAGTAACACTGAGTATTTGTGTGCTTTATCGCATATTATTTTTAAATTAACGGCTAAAACAGAATTACAGGACTTAAGAGAAGTGTTTTTAGTTGCACTTCTCATCTGACAGCTTACACGGTGTATAAAAGACGCTAAAAGTATTTGGTAAATTATTTTTTCCCACTTTTTTTAACGTCACACAAACTCTGTCAAACGTGAACGGCGACGTGCTTCCGATTCAGCGTTCCCATTGGTCGGTTTGATATCACTGGTGAGATGCCGGGTCACGTTTGAGAGGCATGGAAATGCGGAAGTCCATTCACACGGCAGGCAGCTAACAGAAATAATCGAGAAAAGCCGTAACATCTCTCAAACGAAAAGGCAGTTATCACCTCTGTGATGTTTAAAACATTCTCACAACTGCCCTCAAATTATTTAACGAGTTAATGAGTGAAATTTGAAAAGGTAGCGTTTTAAGATCGACACAAGCGCTGTAAAAATGGATATCGTTTACCTTCCTTCTTAATGCAAACATGTTACAGGTGTAGGCCCAGCTGTATTCAACGGACTTACATAAATTTGTAGATAACGGCCACTTTGTGGATTTTTTTAGTTCCTTACGTAATTTTTTCTAACACAACCCTTTAATTTCGATGGTTAACTGTGGCAATTGCAAGTTTTAAGATCCTTTTACTTTCCGCATTTTATGTTAATTAATGAACCTTTTCAGTAATTCATTATCCAAACAATAAACCATGATGACAAGCTTAAATCACAATTCAAGACTAGTTGCACTGCGAAATACAGTGCTGGGTAATGTAGTATTATAGTGTGCAAACCATTTGTTGGCTTATTTAGGGTTAAATTTAGGGTTAGGGTTTTTAAATTTGGTCTTGCTAAGTTTTTAGACCTTGCAAAATGTCTTCGGCAAGTCTGTTTTTAATAGTTTTTTTTATATAGATCGGTATTAGCTGTTGCATCTCATCATAAAACAACCAGTTTAAATATATGAACTGCATCCGTGTAGTGCACGTGAAGCATATTATACCACAAAAGGTGCTATTAAACACAGAAAACATTTGCACTCTCTTAAACTGAATACAGAAATAACTATAACACTTTTTCACAGCTCATTCCCACATATGAGAAATGGGAATATCTGAGTGTTGGAATCACAGCATCTTTGACATATTGATGGTGAAATAAGTGTAAGATGCTTTAACCCGAGAACGGCGGATGATGACACCACCATCATTTACTCTTGGCATTGCTTGCTGCTTTCACTCCTTCTGTCACTCTGCTGCCGGTTGCAGTCTTTTCCTGTTTACCTAATTTGTTCATATTGAATTTTTCCTGTAAATCCAGTCTGCTCTGTCTGTCTTTCACCTGATTAAACTTTTGATTTTCTCATTTTCCTTTTTATTTATCCCTCTGAGAAAAAAGCACATAAATGTAAATTTACCAGTGACTCTGTAGCTTTAAGTTACCAGCACTGGAAGTTCACACTATTAACAGTGTTTCATCACTGTTTAACTAACAAGGCGTGGACTTATTGAACATTGTTCACAAAGCCTCCTCTGCTCTGTTGGAAACTAATCTCTCACAAGTTCTAATTTAGCAGTCAGGGGAACAGATCTCAATAAGAATCACCTTTACTGGGCAGCTATTGGCCAACACAAGCGATTTCACTCCATTTAAATATAACCATCAACATGTTTACACAGTGCAGAAACACATCACATTAAAATAAGGCCTTCCCTCTGTTAGCTGTAGGAAAACATGCACCCCTTCATCAGCACCTTATTTTCAACATCCATCCTTCATGTTTTACTACAATATCTCCTGATATGCAAATTTAAAATGATATTTGAAAGTCATAAAGCATTCAGAAGCATTCCTTTAACCATTTCCATCATTTACCTGTTAGTCTAATTTTAGAAAACTTTTTCTTTGTTAAACTTTCACTTTTGGCTTAAAGCTTTGACATTTTTAACTATTTCACCAATGTAACTTGTTACTTTTTGCTAACTACTTTGAATGCTTGCACCATACTGGCTGTGTAAATCACTTATCTATCCCTCTTTAATTGTTTTAACATCTCTCTAGAATAACCACGGTTTTGCTTCCTCTTGTGTGCTTTGAAGTTTTAACACATTCATGACTTATACCATAATATAAATTAGGATTTCAGTTACTTTTCCATAGTTTTTTAAGCTACTCCTCCATCTATTAAACCCCCTGGCAGCTGCAGAAGTAGCCTCAGAAGTAGCCTACTTGAGAATTACTGATGCTTTCAATGTGTTATGATATATTACAGTATTATGTATAGCATATTTGGTTGGTTGTGGTTCTCCAAGTGAGTTTGTCGGCTTCTGCTTTCACATTTAGCGTCATTACTTTTTGCTGAACCAGTCTCAGGAAGGTTTCTGTGAGCTGCCCATGTTATTTTAACCTTATGATGTTTGCATGGCCCAGTAATGAGGCAGCTTGACGTGAACAGTGTTTCTTCATCCCTCAACCTTTTTCCTTTTCTCTGTCCCCGTTTGCTTTCCGCGATTGCCTTTTACACACTGTGACTCACAACCTGCAGATGGTTGACAGCCTGCTGGTTGAAGAACCCCGACACGAGCATCCCTACAACGGATATTCCCACATTTGCTGTCACTGTTTGCCAGCGTCATCCATGTCTGCTCATAAAACGTCAAACACTGTGAATAATCCATCATCATGACTGATATATTTAGTCAAAAGAGTCTAAAATTAACAACCTATTTTTATCTTAAACAACAAAAGTTTGAGCCTTACTCTGACCCTAACATAGCTAATTACTATGGAAAAGAGAAAGACTTGAAAATTTGTATTATGGACGAATAAAACAGAAAAAAGGGGTAAAATAGCCCCCCCAACAATGGTTGGTTTCTAAAGACATAAAATAACAGCAGACTTAAGTGCTTCATGTCTCTTAAATCAGGAAGATAAGCTTTTTGTCATGTGACCTTCATGAGAGTACAACGTCTGATAAAACAGATAATGTGTCTTCTTCGTCATTATTCAGTTCTGTCATAAAAATGTCAGCGTAATCCGTGATGCAGCTGTCTGCTTGCTTGCGCTACTCCAGCAGGGTCAGGACTAAAAGGGGAAACACCATCTTTCCT
>JAPZDZ010000002.1:26042529-26057522 GCA_029783805.1 Acanthurus tennentii
ACTACCTTCTCCAACTCAGACACATACTGAGCAAAAAAAATATACTCTACATTCCGCGCAAAACGACCATCGGCATGTATAATTCTGTTATTAAAGTAACGCGACAACGTTAAGTGATAAGACCGACTGTCATGGAAGGTCTTATCATCCACAGGAAACACCACGGGAAAGCACTTCGCTTCATTAGTGTGGTCAGAAAGCATCCTAACTGGACAATTCCCTTCTGCAGCGCTATATTCATGATATCCTCAAAATACTGATTTAGAGCTTCCTGACCAATATCAACAGGCATAAGACAAGTGTCCTGAAACATGCAGTGCTGTTGTCTATCATGTAAAATTTCATCTTGTACTATGTCTGATGATTTCTCTACACTATCAACAACTTTGGCCTGTTCTGCCACCTGACCTCCATCCTGACACAACTTAACCTCTTCCTCAACAGCCTCATCATCACTAGCTGACTCAGCCTCTTCCTTGTCCTCATCTTCCTGCCTACAAAACTCATTAACCCACTTCTCATTGAACTCAATTTCCCTATAGTGAATATTTGTCCTCTTCAAATATTCAAGCGCCTGTCTTACACGCAAAGTATCCACAAACTGATACTCATAATGCCCTTTATACGTCAACTTACGTTTTAACTTTACCTGCAGCAGAGACCCTTCCATACTAGAACGCAGCAACACATTAGTCATCTGCACAATGTTGGCTGGAACACATGTTACCGGTCCATGTAGGCAGTGCCAACATTTTCATAAACGGTATATGCAACGCAATCAAATGCTGCTCTAAGCTATTCAAACATTCCAGTTCATGTGAAATAGGATCAAGCTCCAAGTTATTAACCCAACATTCAGCTGGCACCTCACCTCTGCTGATCTTATGATTACATGTGTAACAAATCCAAAGCTGACCTCACGATGCAACCAACGGACAGGGCACAACACACTCCTCATTACACACATGTGAATAATGCTCACTAATACACTTCCCTGCAATACCAGCTGTCACTGTTCTTTCACTATACACTTCTCTATCACAACTCAACACTTGATATCTATACAACAACCCATGACAAACACAGCACACAAAATCTGGTCCATCTTTGACTTTTTCTAAAAACTGCTCCATAACAAAACCAACATCTTTTGATTTCTCCATCTTCTGCGTCCTGCTTAACCTCACACTAAAAATAACTCTCTGCTTATGCTCTGAACTATCAGGATACTTACTCTTACTCCTCTCTTTAACATTTTCCCTGTGCTTGACGCTGTCCCCATATTTCACAATACTCCTGGCTTTAATATTTTCCCTGTGCTCGACGCTGTCCCTATATTTCACAATACTCCTGGCTTTAACATTTTCCCTGTGCTAGACACTATCCCTGTATTTCACAATATTCCTGGCTTTAACATTTTCCCTGTGCTCGACGCTATCCCTGTATTTCACAATATTCCTGGCTTTAACATTTTCCCTGTGCTCGATGGTTTCTCTGTATTTACTATTACTCAGTGCTTTTACCTTCTCCCTGTGCTCAATGCTTCTTCTATATTTCCTAACACTCATCTTTTTAACCCTCTCTCTCTTTGTTAAATTCTTGCGATAATTCCCTACACTCCATGACTTTGTCTTCTCCCTGAATGGCACATTTTCTCGATATATCTTCCTAATCCTTAACTGACGTTTCTCCCTAAGTGACAAATTCATCTTCTCCTGGATTCTTTTTTTCCGCCTAAGATACTTGGACCTAACTGACTTTGTACCTGACCCTACCTCACCAGCACCCTCAACAACCTTATCACAATCATCTACACATATAACAGAACTAACTACTTCAACATTACACCCGACTGCTGTTTTTTCACTATCTGCAACAACAACATCAATCACTCTAGACCTAGTGCTATTACCTGTCACTTCACTAACTTTACAGTAACTGTAACAACTCTGCAGTCCAGGCTTACACACACAAACAACATTCTCAAAATGGCTTCCCATGACATTCTCTAGGTAAATACACTGTGCTGACAAATGCTCACTGCTTCAGCTATACCTCAACCAACGTCCAGCATGGAAAGTACACACACTAACTCCTAACCAATTCGCTGTAACCTGGATTTCCACCTCTGTGGCCCAACTGTTCACACTTCTCATCCTGGACTGTTGAATGTACTCTGACACAGAGGAATACTCACTTCTCAAAATACACTGATACCTATCTGCATTTCTTTCTAACTGTTTACACACAGCCAGCCTAATCTTGCGATGATGCTTCTGTGAACCACTCACAGCCTGAGAGATGGCTCTAAAGAAGCAGTTACCATCAGCCACAATCCTCTCATTTCTACAAGGCACACCTAACAACCCCACCTCTGTGGATACTGGACAACCAACTTACATACTCAACATTTAATTTAGTGCACTAAGATTGACAAACATCTACACCGAGAGGACTGAAGACCAGGTCCGCGTTTCTCACTACACTAACAAACTCTACATCCGAATTAACCTCACTACTATCAAAACTCTTTGATTTCTTCGACATACAAGTGTCAGAAGAAATTTTACGCTTTCTGCCACTGCTAGCTGCTGATTCTGCCATTGAACCACTGCACACCTCGCTGGAAAAAGGCAAAACAGAAATGCCAGACAGTGCTGAACTCACAGCTGCACCAAGACCACACTCAGACACAGCACTGTCCGCAGAAACCTCAATTTCTCTCCTACCCCTGGCACCACACTGGCAGACTCCTGGGCTGTCACCTCCACCTGCACAAAAATCACAACCAAGGTTTAACTAAATAAGGAAACAGGACAACAATTTCCCTGCCACCTCTCATAATGATAACTCATATATTATATTTTAACAAAGACAAACCTGCTGAAGTGCTGGGCTGGGCACGGAGGCAGACACAGACACGTGGGCAGGTGAAGGTGTTGCCAACACCTAAAAAGGAAAGTGAAGGACACAAAACTAATTTAAATTATGCAATCATTCATTTTGTTTCAGCACTTGTTAAAAAATATATTTGAAAAATAATCCACATAGTTCACAAACTAAACATGATACCAACCTGCCGCTTTCCTCCTCTGCACCTTCTGGCAACACCTCTTGGCCAACACTTTACACAGAAAGTCTAAAAGAAAAAACAAACCTTTTTAAATGCCATCATTCACTTTAATTCTTACTATCATGTACATATATTCTTCAAACAGTTTACCTGGCCAGCTGGTGGATCAGCATCGCAGTCAGAGCCAGAAGAAGGAGACACCTCCTCCGGGGCATCCAACATGGCACCAACACACAGGGTTGGACAGACCGTTGCACCACTTATGTGCAAGCCTTTAAAAAAACAAGAACAATAAATAGAAATAAAGAGCTAGGTGATACTGAAAGCAGTGTTTCACTTAGCTATGTGAGAAGGTCTTAAATCAACAAAAATGGAAAGGAGGCACAAATTAAAGCTGCAGCTGGCAGCATGGAGGAAGAGGAGTTCCAAATTGAACCTCATGACAGTAATTAGACAAGTCAGATGGTAGCTATATGACCCCAGCAAAGAGGACATTCAGTACAAAGGTTTTTTCCCCAGACCTTGGGTTATTTCATGGACTACAGCACCTCCTGTCGGCACTCCCCAAAAGACAGGTTGTGTTGTGTCTTCTTTAGACACAACACAACCTGTTAGGAGTGAAACAAAACAAACTGTGAACTCTGAGCATGTGGAAGGGACCTCAAAGGAGCTAGGTGATAATGAAAGCAGTCTTTCACACAATTTATGTGAGGTCTTAAATCAGGGGTGTGCCATGGCACACTGGTTGAAAAACACTGTCCTATATAAAGGACTGTAAAATAGGAAAGGACCCCTTTTAGCGGCACACTAGTCCAAACTCTGCATCAACCGGCAGCGTAAAGGGAATCGCTACAAAATTCAAACAACACAACAAAACAATGCACAAATGTATAGCCAACAAAAAAATAATGCACAAATGTACAGCCAGAAATTGACTCGCAGAAACACATTACCTTGCCCTTCTGTCCAACCACGGTCCACTCCAGTGGGTCACTGTGACTGGGCACGGGGCTGTGTCCCGTCATGACCAGCACAGGAGAGACCCTTGCACGAGGCGATGCCTGGGAGGACACCGAAGGCACAGGTGGAGGTGCCAGCTGGTGGACAGCAGCGTCCACCAGCACCCGCACCAAGACTGGCATGCCATTGGTGTCGCTGAGGTGCACCTGGAAAACAGTCAAACACAGCAGGCATTGCAATCTACGTGTGTATTAAAAATGGAAACATTCAACTCCTCTTTGCGTCATGTCACAACAACAAAAGTATGCTGTACTTACACCATCAGGGCACCACAGCTCCAAACGATGCAGAGGGAGGTGCTCTGCCACAGACACGTACAGGAAACATGTTGCAAAAGTGAGAAACATCATAAATTCTGGTAATAATTACAGTCATGTAAAACAAGTGAGGTTAATTTAAAGATACGTCAGTTATAATCGTGCAGATTATCAAAAATTAAACGTACCAATGTGTGCTGCGACACGGCGGAACTCTTGGCGAAACAGCTCCTGCAAGCCCGGCTCAATGTTCAGGCATGGAGGGAAGTCCAGCACAAACACCTACACACACACAAAAAATTTAGAATCACATTTATGTTTCTAAAATTAGCACACAAAAAAACACAGGCTAACACAACCTCTAGCTGTGACAGCACAGGACAAAACAAACACTGCAAATTAAACATACCTTGGGCCAGCGGCAGCTGACTGTTGCCAAGAGGGCACCGAAATCCAACGCCGCCTCACCGATGGTCCTGCTGGCTGTGAGGTTGTTGCTCAGGGCACACACGCAGACAGGGTCTGGGGTCCACGGGAGAGTAGCGTGCGTCACCTCCATCCTCAGCTCTGCTGCCTCTGCACCTGGAACAGACAGAAAAGCAAAGGTACCTCGGGTATGGCGACGAAACCATCCACTATGGCCCGCAGGTGGGAGTCTCCCACAACAAACACCAGCTGTAACAACAGAGACATTACTTTAGAACACAGACACCAACAACAAATTCTTACAACCTGCACCATATTTATGGAAAAAAAATACCTTCTCGTCCAGCTGCTGGGCTGGAGTGGCGAACTTAAAGGTCTGCTGGGTCGGCTTGGAAGTTCGCCATCTCCACGCATGATGGCGGTAACCAGTACCGCGCCCTGTTTGATTGACAACAAAGTTAAGGATAACCACATTTCATTTGTCCATTGTTACATTAAATTTAAACTGTGTCAGCTACACATTCTGTGCCAATCATACTCACAAATAATGCTTTACCAGACAGAATCAGCATTCAAGTACACAAATGTTTAAACTTACCTTAGCAGTGGGAGCTCAACTGAGTATGTATGAGTATGTGTGTGTTTTTGTGTGTGTGTGTGTGTGTGTGTGTGTGTGTGTGTGTCTGTGTGCTTGTGTGTAGAAAGAGTAAAAATGTGTGTGTAGATTATCAATTAGTAATGTGTGTTTTTTAAATGTAATAAATGTATCTGTGTGTTGAGGTTGTTCTGGATCAGAGGATCACAGATGTAGCGCAATTAATCGCAAGTAAATCAACAGTCAAAGCAGAAAAGCACCAGTTCCCACAGCCAACAGAGATGGATATCTGTAAATTGAATTATAATACAGTTTTATTTAAATATTACTTGTTAAATAGAAAAAATTTAAATGCACATAAAAACTGCTATAAAACTACAAAAACAACTATTAAATTAACCACCAATATTAAAAACACTCTTTTCCCTTTTTCACACAACAAGAAACATCTTTTCTCTTAAAATCATATTTAACCAACCAGGAGCACGGCTATGACTATGAACCCGCTGTTTTTTACATGCGCACAAATTGGCTGACACAACATCTAGCTATATTGCTGGAAAGGTGAGAAGTTAGACTTTTACTTTTAACTGTTTTGACTGTAAGCATTTCATTACCATTGTTATTAGTATAGAAAGGGAAATTTTCATAGAATGTTAACATGCTAGTGTCCGGATGTGGACACAATTACTATAACAAAAACGTACTTTCATGCATATAAAACCTCATATACAAACTGAAAAAACACACACACTTATATATCATCAATTCAAATAATTTCCCCTTTTCACTACTACACAGGTTCTGTTAATGCGCACATCAGAGTCTAGGCCACACACCATGGCAAAACAAGGATACAAGGAAGTTTATTTGTTATCATACAACAAGTTGTATAATGAAATTAAATTGTGGATCCCTCTTGATTGGTTAATTGATTGTTTAGAAAGATAAATTATTGAACATGGAGGAGTGCAGATGGTGCATTAAGCAGTCTCACAGCCTGAGGGAAGAAGCTGCTCTGTAGTCTGGTGACTGCACCACCCAGATAAAACACCCACACAGATATGGAGAAACATGGAGCTAATAAATTAAAATATATCATTTAAATTTTTTATTAACAGTGTGAAGATATGCTCTTTCAACCGAGCATAGCTTCAGATTAGCACAGAGTTAACATACCAGGTTAACATTCAGCTAATATAGATGAAAAGATGCCTTACCTCACAGTCAGTGAGTAAAGGAGCCACACTCAAGCAGATAGTTTTAAAGGCTTCAAAGATGACGTGAAATCGCCCGTCAAACAAAAACAAACAACAAGACGTCCAATCACGATCACACACGCAGCCAACTACCTCACTTCCGCATTGGAGCCTAGCACTGACATAATTGTGTCCACAGCCACACACTACCACGCATTTTATACTTATAAAACAGTTACAGTCCAAACACTACTGTAAAAGTAATGTCCAACTTCTCACCTTTCAAGTAATATAATGTTTTAATTACTTCCTTTTGCCCTGTGTCCATTACAGCTGATTGAAAGCCACTAACACAGCTGCTTTGCCCGTGCGATAGTATGCTCCGTAACCGAGCAAAACAGGCGATCGCCCAACTGTTATGACGGCGAAATACCGTAAGTTCGTCACGGCCGAAGAGTCCGCTCATGCACAATAGAATCTTTAGTTGTGGACACAATTACCTTAAGTAGCAAAAACCTGTTATTCCTCCCATGTACGGAGGCCATAAACATATATACGTAGACGCCGCATTGACTGTGGAGGGATGCGCCTAAAGCGCCGCCATCTTGGTACAGGGCCAGCAGAGGTGGAAGTGTATGTACATCTATGGAGGTACTCCACAATCTTAAAGCAGAAATATTCACTGAATTTTTGATCGATTTCCAAACGGTTCGCTTTGTTAAAAACGTCACACATGTAGCTATGACACAGGATGTTTGGATGTTTTAAAAATGCCGGTTTTACTATTATACATACATATATACAAATTGGCATTTACAACCTCTATTCAAACCTAGTGAGACTAGCAGTGTCTGTGTTTCTCAAAGTTAGGCTGCATCACAAAGATGGCTTCACTCGGATCCGGAGTGGCAGCACAAGAAATCAACTGTGCAAAACAGTTCTCTTTCAGGGGTTTTAGCTCCCATATGCCCAATTAATGAAATGTATTTGTAAATATTGTACATATTGTAAATATTATATTAATATTTTCTAGGGGGATCCTTTATGTTCTTGCTCTTACATGTTCTGTTGTGTTTTGTTACAGCATTGAGATAATAGGCTCACCTCACTCATCTGATGAGGTTAAAAACTTTTGAGGTTCAGAGTCGTTTGTGGTTTGAGAGAGACCAGCAGCATCTGAATGTTTCTCCAAAACTCCCATTTTCTAACTAACAGTATGGATGGATTTCAGCAAACGGAGCTGATTTATTCAGGCAAAGTCATGGTCAGCAAAAAATCTGACGGAGTTGAGATATGAAATATGAGAACACACTATTATACACAATTTTTATTATACACATTTTTTAATGGATAATATAATTTAAAGTTCTCAAAATATGTTATTTCATATTCTCTTTAATGCTTCAGTTCATTTGACATTTATATTTATCCATTTGTAGCCCTTTTTAACATTCTTTTTTGGAAGTTAAACATTGTAATGTCCTGCTGTGGACAGGTCAAATTACATGTACTTCCTTAGTATAGAGCCTGTATTTTAATAAATTGTGATGAATTCCTCTTCTAATATATTAAATCCATTTAATTTCAAGTGTGACAGATTTGACTTTTACAGTGTTTTTATTAATAATATTTTTTTCAATTTTGACATAAAGAAGATTTTTTTATGTGGGACATGTTTTGTCCATAACCTCAAGAATCAGTGATCTATGAGATGGTGTTTCTAGAACCGTCTGGAAGCTGAGAATTCACCCTGAATACACACCTTGAAATAATTGTGATTCTGGCTAAACTGTGAGTAGCATAAACACAATGTCTGCATGAACAGCACCACAAGGACTTGTGGAACATATATACATTTTGTGCGGATTACTCCTAAAACATGACCGTTAGTGCTAGAGACAAAATTTGGTGCCACCTGCTTTCTCACAGGGATTTTAAGCATCAGTTCCAATGGGCGGCTAATGGGAGAAGTTCATGAACTTGAACTGAAGCCCTTACAGTCTAAAGCACAAGTGTGACTGCTTTCAAAGCTAAACAGATGGAGAGATAATGAAATTTCTTACCAAGGTATAATTAGTAAGATTTAGTAAGATTTGGCCAAAGTTGTGGGAGCTGTGAGATGGTTTTCCCAGATTTTTATTTCACATTTCTCCCCTCCTGCATGGGTCATGGCTTTGACTTTCAAAATTGAGGCCCATAACACTTTCAAAATTAAAGCTCTTATTTTTCAAAAATTACCCTTCAAACCATCAAAATTTAACTTTTGACAACAGTTTAGACTTACCCAATGGGCCAGAGTGTGAGGTCCCATCCAACACTGCTTGCAGATTCAATTAGGGACTAATTAGGACTCCTTTGAAGGACAAGGACCTGATTGTTATTGGACTGTTTGTTTATCTCTAATTAAGGGTTTAAACCTTGAAGATTTCTAAGATTAACTTTTTTTTAGTTTTTGTAATTATTTTTCTGGCAACGGACAAATGACTATGAGCAAACAGTGTACATGTGGCAAAGTCTGCAAAAACATCTGCAGCTTGAAGATCCACCAAGCAAAGATTAAGTGTTTTGCGTTGTGTGGAGCAACACAACGCACAGGCATTCAACCTGGTGAGACGCAGGAGAGGCCAGGCCCAGAGTCACCCCACAGTGCCTGGAATCTCCAAGTGTTGTCGACTAATCCCCCAAACATTAAGTCGGCCAGGAGGCGGATTAAATGGCCTTCAGCTACCATGACATCACTGTGGAGGCAGTTTGATGACGATGTCAACCAAATTCTGGAGGCAACGGCGAAGGGAGAGGCTTGCCAGAAACTTCAGGCCATGACTATGATCATAGTCAACATCACAGCTAAACGGTTTGGCGAGGAGGAGAAGAAAACCTCAGGAAGATCTTACTCAAAGAACCAGAGAGCTGTAAAGATCCACAACATCAGGAAGGAGATGAAAGCCCTGAAGTCCCAGCACAAGGTGGCAGGAGAAGAGGATCGCATTGGCTTGGCCCAGTTGATGTGCATCCTACTGAAAAAGATCAGAGTTCTCCGCCGCGCACAATGGCATCGGAGGCGGCAATGCGAGAGGGCAAGCAAACGAGCTGCCTTTATCGCCAAGTTCACCAAAGACCTGCTGGGGCAGAAGCGCAACGGGAGATTCGCCTCCTCGCAGGAAGACATAGACCAACATCTTTCACAGACGTACAGCAATCCCGAGAGAGATCAGGAGCTGGGAGAGTGTAACATCCTTATAAATCCCCCTGAACTGGAAGTGCAGTTTGACATGTCAGACCTGCAATTGAAGGAAGTCAGAGAGGTCATCCGTAAAGCAAGGGCTTGCTCTGCTCTAGGACCGAGCGGCACCTTGTACAAGGTGTACAAGAACTGTCCCAAGCTCCTACTGTGTCTGTGGAGACATCTTGCGAGTGTTCTGGAGGAAAGGAAGGATCCCAGACCAATGGCGAGTGGCAGAAGGGCCTTGGATCCTGAAGGAGGAAAATTCCACCCAGCTAGACCAGTTCCACATCGTCTCCCTGCTTTGCATTGAGGCAAAGATCTTCTTCAGCGCCATTTCCAAGCTGCTGTGCACCTACCTGACAGAGAACACCCACATCAACATATCAGTCCAGATGGGCAGCATTTCAGGAATGCCAGGCTGTGTGGAGCATACTGGTGTGGTGACACAGCTAATTCAGGAGGCCAGAGAGAACAACGGCAACCTGTCTGTCTTATGGATTGACCTGGCAAATGCATTTGGCTCAATTCCGCACAAACTAGTCCAGCTCAATCTGTTGAAACATCATGTCCCCAGCAGGTGTAGAGACCTCATCGCTGATTATTACAGCAACTTCAGGATGAGGGTCTCTTCAGGAGCTGCTTCATCATCTTGGCACAAGGTGGAGATTGGCATTATCACAGGCTGCACCATCTCTGTGACACTCTTCGCCTTGTCCATGAATATGATCACCAGGTTTGCCATAGTGCAACGGACCACAAACAAATTCCGGGCAACAACAGCCACCCATCAGGGCATTCATAGATGACCTCACAGTCACGACAGAATCAGTACCAGGCTGTCGGTGGATTATGAAGGGACTCCAAAAGCTGGTTGAGTAGGCCTGGATATGATTTAAACCTGCCAAATCAAGATCCATGATGCTGAGGAAAGGAAAGGTAAAGGACAAGTTCCAGTTTTACATTGCAGGCAAAGTCTTTCCATCAATCACAGAGAAGCCAGTCAAGAGCTTGGGCAAGGTTTTTGACTGCTCTCTGAGAGATACAGCATCCATCCAATCAACCTACAGTGAGTTGGATGGCTGGCTGAAATCTGTGGACAAATCTGACCTACCTGGACAGTTCATAGCCTGGGTCTACCAACTTGGCATTCGTCCCAGAATCCTGTGGCCCCTCCTTGTCTATGCCGTCCCAATCTCTACAGTTGAGTCCTTAGAGAGGAAGGTCAGCAGCCACCTCCGGAGATGGCTAGGGCTACTTGAGCAGCATCGCTCTCTACGGGCACAACAACAAACTACAGCTGTCCTTCAAATCATTGGAGCAGTTCAAGGTGTCAAGATCCAGAGAAGTGATGCAGTACAGGGACTCAAGCGGTCTGAAGGTGGCAAAAGCTGGAATCCAAGTGAGGACCGGCAGAAAGTGGTGGGGGGAGGACACTGTTGAAGAGGCAGAGGCAAGGCTGCGTCACAGGAACCTTGTGGGAATGATCACACAAGGTCGTGCAGGGCTGGGATCCTTTCCAACCCCACAGTTGAACACCAGTGGGAAGGAGAGGGGACACCAGCCACAAGAGGAGGTGAGAGCTGCAGTGGAGGAGACAAGATCCTGCAAGGCTGTTGGGATGAAACAATAGGGAGCATGGACAAAATGAGAGAACGCGGTTGAGAAGAAGGTGACCTGGTCTGTGATCTGGAAAGCCTCTATGACGTGCTTCCAAGCCCATCTAACCTGCACACATGGGTCTTAGCGGAGTCACCAGCCTGTCCAATGTGTTCCAAGCGAGGAACCTTTGAGCACATCCTCAGTCCCTGTGTGGTGGCACTTGGAGAAGGAAGGTACCACTGGAGGGTGACCAAGTCCTTAAGACCATGGCTGATGCCATCAGCACTGGACTTGAGTGGGCAAAGAGGTTCCGTCCCTCCAAGAAAACCATTGCCTTTGTCAGAGGTGGGGAGCAGGTGATCCCTGCTGGAAGATCTCCTGCAGGCATCCTGATCTCCGCAAGAGACTGGCAGCTGCTTGTGGACCTTAAGCGGCAGCTGAAGTTTCCCAGCTACATCACTGTCACCACCCTATGCCCAGACATCGTTCTGGTGTCTGAGACTACAAAGCAAACCGTGCTGCTGGAGCTGGCAGTCCCGTGGGAAGACCGCCTGGAAGAAGCCTTTGAGAGGAAGCTCTCCAAGTACGCAGGACTGATCAGTGACTGTCAGCAGGCTGGATGGAGAACGAGGTGCTTCCCAGTAGAGGTGGGGTGCAGAGGTTTTGCGGCCCGTTCTTTGGCCAGAGCCTTCAGCAATCTAGTCATCAAGGGAGACAGAAGGAGGAGAGCCATCCGCAGTGCCACCGAAGTGGCAGAGAGGGCCTCAAGATGGCTGTGGCTGAAGAAATGAGAACCATGGAGGCATGGTAGCTTGTCTGCCATCTGGTCAGAAGCCAGGGTCTGATCAGCCAGCTGGGTCACCTGGATGAGGGTGTTTGATGTACCCGAAACACCAAATAAGTCCAGGTACATCACTGATGATGTGACCAGAGGCATCAGCAGATGTATTTTATCAGTGTGGCACTTGCTAATATTCACATGACCTGGGATGAGCTAGATACATGAAACTTGTCACAATAATGAAATAAAGTGTGTGTATCAGGTTCTGAAGAAACATGAGCCCAATTGGCTACATGGCGGTGCTGCAATTAAAACTCAACAGAGACATCTCTCTTAATGTCCTGAACATACACACCAAATTTTGTTGAAAACCAAAATTAAGGAAGGTGAGTGGCAGAACTTTGAATATTCATTAAAATGCACAAAGGTGGGGATTAGCAGTTTATTGGCCATAACTCACTGACTGTCAGATCAATCACCATGAAACTTGAAAGACTGGTTCAGAGTGAATTCCAGAAGAGGTCTGCTAAAGCATTTTAAATATCACCAATAGGGGACATTAAAATGCAAGAAATGTTTTCCTCAAAATCCACTCGACAGATTTTTTCCAACTTTGGTCTGTATGCTCTCAGGCCAAAATCTGAAATGACATATTGATTGAGGCAAGTTGGTGTGGCCTATGAGGTATTTGCTTACAATGATGTCATTGAGTGATCCTGATCAACATAGTAGAGACATCTCCTTCTGTGTCCTTACCATTCACACCAAATTTCTTTGACATACAATGAAGGCAAGACAATTGGCAGAGCTTATAGCATGCAATCATTGAAACTGCATTTTCTTTGTGACAAGTGTTTGTGTTTAGTGTTAGTGTCATGATCAACTTATTGAGTAGTTTTAGTTCAGTTAATTCTTAAGTTGTGTGTCAAGTTTACTTTTGTCTATATCCTTGTTTTATTGTTTCCTGTTTTATTTTGGTAAATCTAGTTCTGTGTCTTGTTACCCATGTCCTGTCAAGTTTCCCTCCTTTTGAAATTACCCTGCCCTTATGAGTTTCACCTGTGTTGATTGCCCCACCTTTGTCTCATTATCCTAGTGTGTACAGTCTCTGTGTCTCCCCTTTGTCTTTGTTGGATCGTCTGTTGTGCACCGTTATGCCATGTTGTGCTGTGTCGTGCTTTGTCTTCTTTGATTTTGTCTGTTTTGTTGGACTTTGCATTTTGTTTGATTTTATATTTTCAGCTTGTTTCTTTAATAAAGCTAGCTTTTTGTTAAATCCCTGGAGATTGTCTGCATTTGGGTCCTTAGTTTTGTAATTCCTCACAGTTACTGGTAGTAAAAGTTGTGGAATGCAGAGACAAAAGGAAGACTGTTATACCAGATCCAGCAGAGGGTTGGGGAAGGGAGGTTGATTGGGAATAAAAGGGAGGTCAAAACATGGTTAGCATGATAAGCTAAAGACACACAAAATCAAACTTGACCTTAAACCTCACCGGGAAGCATGCAGATGGAAGGTGTGATGGCTGCAGTCAAATGGAGACTGTGAAACATGTTATTCTTACACGCTCTAGATGTGCATATGAGACAGCCATTAGCATTTTATGAAACATGAGGTGATGAAGCACTTGGACCCTTAAACAATCTTTGCAATGGACTTTTGAAAATTTAAAGCACAGCTTAATCTATTTTCAAAACACTAAACTGATCAGAAGAATATGAAAACAAGTTAATATAATATGACACAGTAGGTGGGAATAATGTCCTTATTGGCTGCAGCTCACCAGTGAAGAAGAAGATGAAGATGATGATGATGATGGCGGCGGCACTGTTTCTAGGTTAAAAGTGTATCACTCCTGTCAGCTGACCGGTTGAGTGACGTGGAGAAGGCAGACCAAGCCTTTCCAAGCGCTTCCTTTCAGGAGCCAGACCCACTGACTTACAACTGCTCAGCCTAAAGCAGCAGCTTAAAAGGAGTGCTGTAGAGTGCTCCTTCTGGGGATTCCCTTGTTCTGCTGGGGGACTTCAACGCTTATGTTGGCAAAGACAGTGAGACCTGGAGGGGTGTGATTGGGAGGAACGGCCCCCCCGATCTGAACCCGAGTGGTGTTTTGTTATTGGACTTCTGTGCTCATCACGGATTGTCCATAATGAACACCATGTTCAAGCATAAGGGTGTCCATATGTGCACTTGGCACCAGGACACCCTAGGCCGCAGTTTGATGATTGACTTTGTAGTCGTGTCGTCGGACTTGCGGCTGCATGTCTTGGACACTTCGGTGAAAAGAGGGGCGGAGCTGTCAACTGATCACCACCTGGTGGTGAGTTGGCTCCGATGGTGGGGGAGGATGCCGGTCAGACCTGGCAGACCCAAGCGTATTGTGAGGGTCTGCTGGGAACGTCTGGCAGAGTCTCCCGTCAGAAAGAGCTTCAACTCCCACCTCCAGGAGGGCTTCGACCATGTTCCGGGGGAGGCGGGGGACAAAGAGTCCGTGCCTCCATTGAGGGGGTGCATTTGATTATTATTTCTATAGTCATTGTATTATTATGATTATCATCACTATCATTATAATTAATATGGTTATTATCATGATCATTTTATTATTATTATCAATATTATTATATTTAATATTTCTATTATCCTTGTAATTTTATAATTATACCACTATCATAATTAATACTGCTATTATCATTGTATTATTATCACTCTAATTATAATTAATATTGCTATTATCATCATTTAATTCAATTCAATTCAATTCAATTTTATTTATATAGTGTCAATTCACAACAAAGTTGTCTCAAGACACTTTACAAATG
>JAPZDZ010000002.1:26150974-26162613 GCA_029783805.1 Acanthurus tennentii
TTTTTCTCACCAAACAGAAAATATTCCCACATTTTGTGCTTGGAGGTGTTTATTTCAGTCCCTGTTACGCCTCCACAGGAAGAGGCATCTACCAAAACATCAATCTGGGGTTTAATTAAGTGATATTGGATAATGCAAATGAAGCTCGATGTGAACCGGAAAACCTCCGTTTCTCCAGCCAACATCACATATCATCATTTTAATCACAGATTGTCTTCCCTGATTTAAATTAGGATGTTTTTTACCTCGGAAATGACCAAAATGAACATCATCATTATCCCGTTTCACCTCTAAATCACTTTCTTTCCTCTCGACCGCATTCAAAACAGCTGCAGCCTCTGGAAAGTGCTATTTAGGTTTTAAATTTGTGGCTTTGCTGCAGGAAGGAGTTCGTGCTGCTTTATTAAATGGTTGCACCAGCAGTTTGAGGTGAGACGGAAGGTCGAGGACAAATGTTACTTCTTTTGCAGTAAGTTTTGAATTATCAGGATTTAAAAATCAGGTGTAATTTGAAAAAAAAAATTATACAAATTCAAATTCCAAGCAAAAAAAAAAAGTTTGCATTTTTGGCAAACTTTTAAAACTTTGTTCTGTGTGAGATCTTCATGATGTTTTACATTTGTAAACAAATTGGTGAAATATTTCCAGCTGTTCTTTCATTTCTGTGATACAACATCTGTCAACAACCCAGAGATCCAACAAACTTGGTCAGAATATAAATCTTAAAATCTTTAAGTGTTCTTTGGTAAACCAAGGAATTAGAACATCGAAAAGAAATAGGAAAATCGATCATCCTCATTATCCCACTTCACATTTTGAACCACTTAGACTAAAATCAGCTGCAGATCTCAACTGGGAATCATAAGACGCTCGAACATCAAGAGATCTGCAGCAACTAAGCAAACTCAATCATCATGGTTTGATTAAAAGCTCCAGAACAGCTTTATAACAGACTGTTTAACACAGGCACTGCTCAACCCACCATCACTTCTGAACCCAAAGAGACTGAAAAATGTCTGCTAAAAACTTACCAGGGGTTCGCCTGGTTGGCTGCAGATTCAGTGCAAATGTCAAGGTGGAACCTGATCAGAGGCAGAGTGAGGACGCGTCCTGACAGTGCAGGTGAGCAAAAACTTTGCAATTGATAAAATAGCTGGCCGTCAGAACGACAGCATTGCACATTTATGTGTTTGGATTGTGACAACTGAAGAAAGTGATGCTGTTACGAATCTTTCACTTTAGACTGGAGGGCAGATGTTAACTTTCCTCTCAGTTTTAGCTTTAAAACCCGATGAACAAACACTGATCGACACCAGCGGTTCAGATTTCCTCATCTGAAAGGGCAGAGTCGACAGAAACTAAATGTATTTACACATTTTAAGGTTTTTCAGAACTTCATCACCCAAAGTTACCACATAAAGTCACTATTGTCCGGCACAGCTCCTGGAAGTGACCTCGAACGCCGGCGGTTTCAGGGTGAAATATGCAGAATACTGGACAATTCTGTGAAACCCAGAATGAGATCAAATGCCAGAAATTCCTGCTTTCTGCCATTTCTGCACATGGCCGCCGTGCAGCGCGCTGAGGTTTCTGTGCAACAACAAATAAACTCTGGTTCGGGTATTTTTAGGGCTGCAGGTCTGTCATGTGACCTACGTGAGGCCATCGTGTCGAACTCTCGGTCGTCTGTGATTATTGTGGTTGAACATGAGTGAAAATAAATCAAAATAAGAAAAGAAATACACACAAGACATGAAAAACAAAGCGTAGGTGCGATCGCTGCTTGAAATCCTTTTCTCAGCTCTTTTAAAATAGCTGCAGAGCTCCAGTGAAGTAACACTGATTACATGGTGTTTAGCTGGTTTTAAATGAGCGCCTGCGGGATGGAGGTGCTGTTGTTTTTTCAAGCTTCGCAGACAAAAAATGTGTCTTTATGAAGCAGGACTCTGTTTTTTTATCATCATAGATACTTAGTTCTGCTTTAATCGATGATGATAGTAAACCACAAATGACCAGAACAAACATTGTGATTATGTCACCTCACAGTTAAGCCATTTTTTCTGTTTTTTTTCCCCAACTACATTGAAAACGAGTGCAGCCCGGTGAGCGGCTCACTGAGTGGGTAGTGGCAGAGTAGATGGAAGGACTGCTTAGGTCTTAATTTGGTGGCTTTGCTGGAGGACTGAGGTTGTGTTTGAGTCTGAGCACTTTGCAGGACTGAAGTCTATAAACCTGTAATTTCTCCACAGTTGGTGAGGCAATAAAAAGGCAACATTCTGACTCAGAGTGTCTCAGGAAGACAGAAAGCTGGCTGGAAAAGTGTTTCAGCTTTCAGATTTCACTGTGTAATGTATTTGTCTTTAAGCACCGCATATCAGAGACTCACAAACCAACAATTTACTGCAATAAAATTCTCTAAACACATAAAAAAAGGTTGAACATTATTAAATAACCAACATCCTGACCTGAGGTTTTGTATCTCTGCTGTTTTAGATGACGTTCTGTTGTCTTTGATGCCATATGACCTCAGGTGATCAGCATCAAGAGAGTCAGCACCTTTAAGTTTTAGGAGACAAAATGTTGGCGAATAGTTGCTTTTTAAAGAAGTTCAGTTATCTCTAAGTCTGAAATCAGCTGAAGCCACAGTGCAGATTTTGCAGAAATAAAGACGTTTTACTGTCCCGTCATGGTTAAAAGTTGGATGGACATAAAGGTGAAGCTCTCAGCTCAGCAGCCGATCGACTCTCCAACCCTCACCCGAGCTCATAAACTGTGGATGCTCAAAAGGAGCAAAAAAGAGCAGGACGTTTGGGTTCATGAGGAGATCAGAGGGGCGCTTCTGCTACTGCATGTGAAATGAATGACTGAACAAAAGAATGAATGAAAAGCTTTATTGCCTTGAGGGAAATTAGTCTGGCACCAAGAGCATAAAAACAACAAAGACATCAACAGCCACATAAGACAGAAATCACATTAATATATCACTAAACAAAAACAAACAAACAAACTAACAGACAGAAGAGCAATAAAACACCTCCAGAATACTGAAACACAAACGCACTGGAAGCTTTATACTGGATCAAATCTGGTCCATAAATGCATCTGGATCCATGAGGGGGAGCTGGAGGAGGTGAACTCAGAGAAGACGGCTCCTCCATCACGCTGCAGAGCACCAGCTCAGTGTGAGGTCTCCATCCGAACCTATAGGATCTGTAGTAAAAGTGATGATTCATACTTGAGGGTTTGTCTTGTCTCTTTCTTTAGATCCTGGAGGAAAAAAAAGAAATGCTGCACACTTCCTGACACGCTATCTCACAGCCTCCAATAATAACTCAGCCCTGAGCGCCGTACCCACTAATCTGCGTCGAAACACCGCGCTGCCCTCCACTCCATCGGCTGCTGCTCTCAGTGTGGTTAACTGCAGGCTGATTTAGCTTTGCAACCTTTTCTTGAGGACACGCAGTCTCAGAAAGAGTTTTTCATTCCAGCGGAGAGCAGCGATGAATCAAAGTGAAGCACGAGATTTATGACGTTTTGTCGTATAGAAACCTGACAGACTGAGTTCATCATCAGTGCGACCTGAGTCATGTAAAAGTGAAAAAACAGTCATATATTAAACTTAAGAAGGTGTATCGGTTGATAAAAAGTGCGTCTGTACCATTTTGTCAAGACTGATGCTGTTTCCTGACAGTTTTGTGAATAAAGATTACACAAAGTGTTTGATATTAAAAGATTTAATCTTCTAAATGTGGAAATTTTCAGTAATTTTATGGCAATTTCAGATATCTTGATTCAAACTGTTCCGTTTTTAAAACTTCATGTATACAAGTAGAAGCTCTGACCTGACGGCAGAGCCGCAGAAAAAGGTCAAGAGGTCACAGAAATCATCACGAGTTTTCTTGTCGGAAAACAAAACAGGAAATGTCAGAACGAAACGGGTTTGTTTTGACACATCTTATTTTAGACAGAAAGATGATTGACTAAATGACGGACTAACATGCTGCCAAAATCAAAAACAGTATGACTGAAAAACCACGAAGCCCCAAAAAAAAAGCGAACTTTTAGAAAAAATGCAGTGACGACCGCATGCTAATGTTTTCAATGTGAAGATTGTGTATGGAAAGTTTTGTTTTGTCACGATGGTACAAACTTTATTCTGTGGTCTCGACACAACGAGCTTATTGTATTAAGATCAAAGGAGGAAAAGTTTCTTATTTTGGTGATTATTTTTATCTTGATGCAACAAACAAAACTCGCCGCCAAAAATAAAAAAGAAAGAAAGAAAAAAAAAACTTCTAGACTGATTATTTTGTCAATCCAACGAGCTAAATTAGCTTAATTTTGTGATGACAGCAAAACAAAACCACAAAAATAATCAAATACATGTCTCCTGTGTTTTTTCTTTGCATGTGTGACATTAATTTGTTAAGTGAGAACTCAATTAAGTTCAACGGACTAAAGAGATGAACTGTTAAAACACCAGATCTGAACCCAGGTCAGACTCTCACTCCTTCCTAAATTCCACATTTACTTGTCTGATTGTGTTTCTTCTTTTGTATCGCGCTGTAGTTCGGTATCAAGATCAAATTCCACGCAGCCTACGGAGCTTCGTTCCTTATCACCCCTCAGTCCGCCGTCGGTCCCATCCCGGTCTTATCGTGCACCAGGGCCAGTGTTTGAGTATGTCTGAGCCTGATAGCATTGACTTCAGGAATCACTCCATCTCATTCAGCAGTTCCCACAGGCTGACCACAAAAGGAAAAAAACCCCACACTTTGCACACACCACAAAAGAAAAAAATAGACTTCACTTGAACGACACAAAAAGAAAGAAAAGAAAAAAAAATCACTCTATCTCCCACCCAACTCGTCTCGCTGTGCCAAACAATCCGGAGTCGCTCTTGTTTCGCCACCGCCACCCCCCCTCCCTGCTTCATTGTAGTCCTGCTCTGCCTCTTTTCTCTTGTTCAGAAACACATGTTCGATGGGCAGAAGATATTCAGTTGCTGCCGGAAATGAACACCAGTCGGGAAAAATGTGGGGAGTTTACAGAAACTTGTTGTTAGCGGTGTGAAAATGAGAAAAAAAAATGAGATAAGTGGAAATGTACAGTTCAGACTAAACAGGCTGTTCGAGTACGAAACAAAGGGCGAATACGTGAAATGCTGCACGGACTCGCTGCTTCTGTTTGTTGGTGTACGTGTGAAAGAAACGCTGAGGACTTTGAGCCTGCGGCTGAAAAACATGAAGACTGTTCAAGTAAAACTTACAACACGTTTCTAAGCATTTTAAAACACCTGTAACACTGACTTCCTCCTGTGTAAAAACTTGTTATCAAAGTGTTTTAGCAACTTGTTTCCTGCTCATATGTCTATAAGGGAAGGTAATATGTCTAAAACTTTAGGTCTGAAAGAGTCAAGACTAAATAACAAGGAAAACAAGACACAAATAGGCACCGGTTTCTTTATTAAATGCCCTTATTTGAAAATAATTGTCAAATCAGATCATTATTATCGTTATTTTTTAATAACTAAATAATCCCCTAAATGCCCCGGTCATAACAGGACAAGAACTCAACTTTAACTCAACTTCAGCTGAAGTCCAAACAGGAACAGACACATTGCTGCAGATGAAGCATGATATTTTAAAGGGATAGTTCACCTAAAATTAAAATTTCACACAATTTCCACCCACCCTTATGTCAGTGGAGACTCTGGTGACATTTTCTAATCCACACGGCCCCTCCGGAGCTTCACCGAGGGACAGAATTCCACGCCATGCCGATACAGTGGAAGCTTAATGTGGAAAAAACAACTGAAGAAAAACGTGACATGCCTCCATACTGCTCGTGGTGTCATCCAGGTGTCCAGAATAATGACAATTTTTTTAGCCAAAATATCCACTGTAGCCTCCTAGGGAACACATTCACGTCAGGGTGAGAGTTTTTGAACTACGTGCACTAAAAACACGGTGTTAACATCGCCATTTCAAGTCAACTTGGATGGTCGATTCTGCGATTCTGCCGAACACTTGGATGCCACGACGTGAGAAGCATGGAGGCATGGCGTGGAGTTCTTTTCCTCGGATAAACTCTAGAGGGTCTTTGTGGATTGGTAAATGTCACCACAGCTGCCATCGACATTGTAGCGAGTAGGAAATGGGTGAAATTTAAATTTTGGTTGAACTATCCCTTTAACACTGTTCATTCTCACAGGGAGGAGTCTGCAGCTGACGGAGGGATGGACGGGCCAACGAACGTGTGACAGCTGTTCGGTTCATGTTCGTATCGATGACACACTGGTTTCTCTTCACCATGACTGCGATCTTCTTGTACTGGAAACTTTTGGATGCAAACTTGAACAATTACAGCAGATCAGAAGACATCTGCTTGAATAATATCTAAAAAGATCGTATGTGAGAGTCTGAAAGGTACTAAAAGTTTGTTCCCAGGAAGAGACGGACTGTGTTTTTGACAGAAAGTTGAATAACGCAACAATAGTGACTGAAGGCAGAAGCAGGTCAGGACCAGTTATGTAAAATATCCATCTGCTTTATTCTGCTTTATTTCCAGATGTTCATTTTTACACATTTCTGGAAAACCAGAGAACACGAATGTCTCCCTCCACTGACTGATCGTTTAGAACTTCTTTTAAAAAAACACACATCTTGAAGGGTGAATTAAGGAATAAATTGTGTTTTAAAATAATATTGGGTGCTTTTAATGGTAATCATAAACTTTATAACATTCCACTTTTCGACCTCAGAGTTTACAAAGTGCTAAACTGCTTTGCTCAAACTCAAAGCAGCAGTTATGAAGTGACAACTCCCACCCTGCGAAAAAAAACCACTCAAAAAACTGACTGAGTTTCAAGCTGGCAGCCTCTCAGTTTTCTCCATGTGCTTTACAGCTGCAGCTCCGAATCCAGCATATAGAGAAACAACAACAGTCTGTGCAACACAAAACACAACACAACACCGATGCAAACAAAGCGACACACGAACAAACACGGCAGGTTTGCATCGATGGGAGAAAATCAAACTGTGACGTAAAGGTTGAAAACTTGAATCCTGTGGAGGTCACAATCTGAAAAATTGACAAAAATATAAATGTTAAAAAGTGTTTCTGCAACAGGAAATGCCAATCGAAAAAGAAAAAAAAGTTGTGTGTGAGGTGGTAGATCAGGTCATTGAGTTTTTGGATCAGCTGCTTTGGAAAAAAAAGTGTTAAATCAGTATATTAAACATGAGTTGAACAGCTAAATGAAGCCGTTTGAGTCTCATGGAGTCACTGTTGCCTCCAGTTCAGAATATCTGTTGTATTTTTCCATCAACTTTGTCTGCAATTCTGCTCCAGTTAACTTAAAATACAGTCTAAGCACCAAACAAAACAATTTAAAATGATCGCCTTTTTACTTTATCTAAACTTAGAAGCCATTTTAAGAGCTTCTTATTTTTAGGACATTTTAAAAATACTGCAGTTATTTAGGAGAACACAGTTACTCTGCAGACCCTGCTAATTGTAAGTCAGGATGGTGACTGTGTGCCTTTAAAGTTCAGTCTTCATGCTTTAAGAATCTGAAAAGACAATACATAGTCTAAAAATTAGAAAGAGGTTTTACTGGTGGATCGGTGGCATGTACCAGTCTAAAGGAATGCATGGGAGGGAAGCCAAGAACATGCGGCTCGCAACAATGCAGAGTGGGGTTTCAAAAAAAAAATTCCACTGCAAACATCTCTTGAGTCGTAATTTTAAAGAGTTTGTGTGAAAATAGTTCAAAAATGCAGGGTGTGCAGACCGGGCGGTCTGTGAAATATGGTTGTCAGTTAGACCTCCGTCCTCTCCGAACGTGTTGGTACTACAGTTTACTGCAGCCTGACAGGATTCATCAATTACCATCCTGAAGTCGTTGAGTACAGCAGGAGGAGAAACAGTAAAAGGAAGCCTGTGATTAACATGTGAGGAATAAAGGTAGTTTTGTTAATCTATCAGAGCAACTTGGAGACATTTCTGTCACTTTAATAAGTGAGCAAAAGAGTAAAATTTTATGAACACAACACCTTTTGAAAACATAAGTTTTAAGGTGCTGCACAGAAATTAGATGCTAAAAAAAACAGCATATATATAAAGTAATGGAAATAAATTAAAACCCTGTTGTTTGGAAGAAAAGTCAGTAAAAATGGGTTCAGATAAGTTTTTTGAAACCTTTAACAGACTCAGCAGATCCATCAGAGGAAACCAAGCTCCAGCAGGGAAAAAACAATCACAATTTGATTTACAGAGGTTGTAGGGGTGTAAATAAGAGACCAAGGTCAGATGATTTAAGTGGCCTAAAGGTAGAGAAGCAATGCAAGGCTTTAGAGATGTATGATGGGAAAACACCATGTAGATCTTTGTATGTCATCAGCAGTATCATGAAATAAATTCTGTATTTTATAGGAAGCCAACAAAAAGGATGCAAGGAGCAGAGTAATGTAGGATTTATGGATGTTATTGCTTAACGGTCTGCTGCAGGATTTCACCGGAGCTGCAGGCAGGGCAGAGCTGCTCGGCTGAGGAATGAGAAAAGTGCATTAGAATAGACTTGGAAATACGATGGCTTGAACCATTATTTCTGGATCTAAGGTAAATAACATAGTTTGATTTCTGCTAGGTTCTTTGACTGAAGAAAGCAGGTTTGTACAAGCTGTTTTTTGTGGGTGTCAGAGTTCAGGTTTGGTCAAATATTACAGTTTTCAAAGGGGTTTGACACTGATGGTACAAGGGATGACAGAGGGTTTTATAGACAAACTTGTTGGGATTCATGAGGAGAACCTCAATTTTGTCTGGTTTTAGTTAAAGGGAGTCTATTTTGAGTATTAAACTGCATGTGATCCAAATTGCAGTGGTTTGATATGTACTGAAGCAGAGCCGGTTAACCAAAGTACCCTAAAGGGTCAAGTAAAAAAAAAATGGACCGAGTATTGAACCCTGTGGAACTCCAAACAATAAAGAAGCAGTAGAGGACACACAGTTGTCGTCAATTAAAGCCTGAAACTGAATGTTGGACCACAAGAAAGACCAACTAATATATTTAGAAATCAAAATACTTTTGTTGAATCAAACAGAGTACATTGAACAGAACAGAGTATTCATTGTCAGATGAGGATGTTATTTGTCGCGTGTAAGTGTTTTTCTGTACTATGCAGAAATACTCTGATCTTCAATCAAATCGAACAGAGAGAGTTTAGACAAAACAAGGTAAAAATAATTACATCAGCAACTTCACTGAGTCCCAAACTTTTTAATAGTCTTAAGTACTCATAGTATTAGTTAACAAGTAAAAACTCTTTTTTAAGTAGGTGAATTAATGATATTAATTAATGAGTTTTGGTTCAAACTGAGAAGAAGAAGAGGATAGTGGTGCCTCTGCAGCTGTTCTTTATTGTATTTTTAGATTTCTAACATTGTTTAATCACAAGGAGTCACGTTATAGGTGTTTGAAATGTATTTTATATCTTTGTTTATTGAGTACAGCTAAGAGGCCAGTGTGAACCATTTTATCTTCTTTGCGGTTTACAGTTGGGTCTGTATAATTTTTCATAAATTGGCTCCATCACACACGGTTGGGCCTTGCAATTTGATCTTAGGCATCCCAAATGCCTAAAATTATTACCTTTTTAAAGACATTCTTTTGGTTTGGTGTTTTTTTTTTTCACCAAACAACACTCTAACACCGAAATCTCTACAGAGTGACACACACATCTTTTTTCCCTGTTAAAAATAACATTTTTGTTAAAATACTTAGTCCCAGATGTGGTCATGGATGATTGCCACTTGTCAGCAGTGATGAGCCTGAGCTGTTACGGGATGATTTGAAGCCAGAGACTCGTCCTCACACAACCCTGAAATGAGATCCCGGAGGAGTCCCCAGTTTTTCACAACAAGCCTCGAGGGAAGACACAAAGAGACCACACATGATTTGTAATTTTAAACATTTCATTTAGGGCAGACGGGGACTACTGTAATCTGTGAATGTTGGGGTTAAATCTGTCTTAAATCTGGGTGTTTCTACACTTTCTAAAAGTGTCAGTGTGCTTCAGCTGAAGTGGCTCACGGTTCATTGAACGGATCTCACAGATCTGAATATTTCTGTGGTTTTAACAGATGGACACTTTAATAAGTTTTCCAGGTGGATAGAAATGTGAAAAGATCTGTGACTTCAACTTTTCTATCAAGCTTTCTTCAGTCATAACTTGCCTTGATCATTTTTCAGTAAAAAGGTTAAAGCACTTTTTCTCCCTCAGGTGTGAATGTGAGTGTTAAAGGTTGTCTGTTTGTCTGCTCAAGCTGCCAAACATCAAAAATGTTTGTTTTGTTTGGGTTTACTGACTCTGATTCCACATATTACCTGGATCTTCTGCCAGACAGGCCAAAGTAAAGACAACTCTAGCCTCCTCAGAGGTTATTAAAGTATCAATAATTCCTTTAGATCTAAGAGACTGCCAACAGATATAAAACTTTAACTTTTATCTTGTTACTAGGTAGAATTGCAGGGTTCAACACAAGCTGACAAAAGTAAGTTTAAGCTTTATCATTGGAAATAAACACGTTTGCGTAATGTGATGGATTTAGCTTGGATCCTCATTTTAATAACACAGTTCCATCGGCCAATGACATTGATCTGCTTTCATGTTCAATCACAGACAAAATGAAGAAAATCTTACCTCTTTTTTACCAATATTTTCTTGACTCCCTCCTCCACCTCTACACCAACACCTGCTGTAGTTACCTGTTTGTGCAAAGTAGTTCAATTATGTTATAGCTGAACACCTTCTTTCACATTTTCAGTTTGCTTTCTCAGTGAGCATTCAATCATGCTTCATTCCTGTCGACTGTTTCATCCCAGAAATGTGGAAACCAAAGCAGCGCCCCCTGTGTTTGCGGTGGCTTCTCAGCTCTGAGGACAACATTAATGGGTTATTTTTTCTCATTTTTGTCGCTAGGTGGCGCTTAAAAGTCGTCCGTTTCGATGTTAAGCTCGTGTTGCTGATGCGGTTTCTAAAATAAAACTACCTTTCAAAAACTTCTTCTGATGTGCAGCTGAACGGCTCAGCGGAGGTTTGTGATGTGAAGCTGCTGGCTGGCGGGCGAGCCGACACTTCCTGTCTGAACATCTCCAAACTTCTAATCATAATCTATGTAAATGTCTCAGAGTGACTTCTGTGGGCTGCAAAATACCAGCAGGCACCACGACTGACACACAAGTATGTTTATCCATAATATTTCATTTTATTTCCTGACCATACACTTTACAATATGTCGAAAATGTTAGCAGCATTTATATATAACCCCACAATTTGACTGATTTATTTTTTCCTGTTGCCACCGCATTGTTGGCGCCACATACACTTGTAATTAGGAGGAATGGTATGCCACGACTTTTGGCAACAAAAATGTAAAAATGCTTAAAGTTTTTGGGAAAAGGGATGCTGGGAAGCTGAAAACACACTCCTTTTTGGACCTCTATATCACACTTGAAGCTGGAAACATCTTTATAAAAATTCTTAAAGATCATATTCCTAATAACCTTTTTGTTTTTGGTTAAACCCTTTAAAAATGACAAGATCCTTGTTTTTGATTTAATAACCTTCCACTTGCAG
>JAPZDZ010000003.1:0-12631 GCA_029783805.1 Acanthurus tennentii
GCTTTGTCAGGCCTATATAAGTGACATGTTTGATCTGTACGTCAGAGATTCATATTGGCTTTGAACCTCTCTCAGGCCGTCCGGAATGCCTGATTGATACTGTACTTCTTTGTAATAAACTTCTTTATACGCAATCAAGTCAGTGTCAGTGGAGATTTCTTCATCAGCATCTTCACAGCACTACTAGGAGATACCACACCTTAAAAAATGTATGTGCCAAATGAGACAGACACATTATTTTAAAATATCTTACAGAAAATGGAAGAATGCTTAATAGCCTAAGATAAATCGCCTTTGACCTGAAAACCTTATGAACAATCAAACTGCTAAGTTCCTGTCCCTGGTGCAACTTTGGTGACACCAGTGTGTTTCCACATGCCATCAAAAGTTCAATACTGAAAAAATTACAAAGGAAGAATAGAACTCAATTTCAAAACCAATCCGTAGCAATCAACATATGAACTATAATGTGCAGCATCTTAATACGCCACAATACCTAACATCCTCAGGAATTCGGTCTCTGAATGCCTCCCTTAACTTTGCGATGACTGTCCCACTGTCCCATGTTTTCCTCATTTCAAAAGTGCCTAAAATATACCCACTTTCATGCAGCTTCCTTTTGGTTTTATGTTTGCATACTTTGTCCCATGCAGGATCAGGTAATAGGATCACATCCTTGTTAAAGGTAGGATGATTTGGCGCAGTAGGCCTAAAAAAGAAAGCATCATCATTACATTTTTGTCATTTAGCAAACTTATATTTAGACTTACAATCATGGCAGGACAATTTAACATTTAAACTGGGCAGGAGTTTAATGCTACAACAAGAGATTAAACATTATGGTGCAATAGACCCACAGAACATGGCATAAATGATCTCAAACAGCTCATGATTGCACTTTTACGTACTTAAAATACAAGCCAGGCCTGCAACCTTATAAAAGGAATAATATTAAGCGTTTTTGCAGCCAACTATCCTCTGGAAATGTAACGTCTGCAAAGCATGAACTTAAACCATAGCTACTACAGTAGATAAGTTACATGAATAAGATTATTTAAGGTCTCTCATTCTTTGTATTTAATATAAAATATACCTGAGTAATGTTTGTACTTGGTTTTAAAATCTTCTTAATTGGTTTTTTGCTATTACAGTACCGGGCACCAAACAAAACTCAGGAACTAACATTAAGCTTGACTCTTATTTACTTAGAGTAATACTGCAGCTCACTCTGAGCATTCACCATTACATTTAGCGTTAGTCTCACAACTTACGTTACCTGACTTGGCTCAGGGCAGCTCACCTGCCTGAGTCCAGCCACACAAAGTGAACCAGGGTGCAGCTGAATACCAACAGCTATTTCTATTTTATGCCATGGTCCAGATGAATACTCTTTTCTGAATGGCTTACAGGTGTGCATCAAAACCATTTAATGCATGTGTAGTCCGGTTTAACTTTAATCACCGTTCGAAATTCATCCACTGCCAAACTTGTAACGATAGCAACATGAAGCGCACAGTTAGGCCACTGAGTTTGGCTGCTCCTGGTCGTAGTAGAATTGTATCACCCTTTTGAATGCAATAACGATCATAGCAAACATACTACGAGACAATTTTGCGCTAAAAACAAGCTTTATTTTAATACTTTGTAACGAGTTACAGCGATCAAGCCAAACCTTTCATTATGTCACCCCATTATAATTTATCAACTGCTGTGAATAACCACTTGATTGTAAAAGGAATAGAATCAGCTAAAATCATTTGTTGTCATGACAGCGGTAAACTTTTGCTTCGTAACCCTTAGATTTTGCGTGCAAAACCTTCACTGAACTTTGCTAATGCTAATACTTTACATTGTTCATTTTATATTTGCAAATGACCATGGCATAAGCGGAATAATCAACTTGGCTTAGACAAGTTGTCTCCGCGAAGTGCCTTAAAAACTGTGAACATTTGAATTTCGCACTAGGTCTAGAAATGAGTAACTTAAGGCCAATATTAAGAGCCATCTTTAAAAGAAAAAAACTGAACGGCTAATCTTCAAAAATATGATTCAAGGTTATACAACAGTTTCCCTCAGTGTATAGCAAGCCTGATGGCCCACCTTGTCTAAGTTGACCAGGTTTAGTTGACTAAGTTGAAGTGTCTGGAAAATATATTTCTGTTTTGTTGAAGATGTTTTGTTTTTCAGAGCTAGCGAAAAGGACATCAACAGAACAATTCTATAAAGGTCGATAGTAATTGTGTCCACAACCAGACACTAGCATGCCAACATTCTCTAAAAATTTCCCTTTTTATACTACTAAAAATGGTAATGAAATGTTTACAGTCAAAACAGTTACTGTAAAGGTAAAGTCTAACTTCTCACCTTTAAAGCGATATAGCTAACGTCTTCATTACTTCCTTTTGCCGTGTGTTCATCAGAGTTGTTTAAAAAGTGCTAAAGCTGCTGTTTTGGATGTGTGCTACTATGATCCATAACCGGAAAAAATTGCTTCCTTCAAAATAAAATACTGTATACTCATAAGTATACAGTGTTTTGCAGTAAAGTTAAAAAAATCATAGAAACTTCCCTTGGGACGATCGTCGCCCGAACATTTTTTAAGTGTTCTTACTGCTTGCTCTTATCGCAATCAATTTAATGTTGTAATTAGACATTTAAATGTTTATGTAAACACATGAAATATGACATGTAGATTACTAAACATGTCTAATAGACATCAACTGACATTTAACCGGCGTTCGCCCAACGGTTATGACGGGAAAATACAGTAAGTCTGTCTCGGCCGAAGTGTCCGATTATGGACCATAGTAGCATGCTAGTATCCGGTTGTGGACACACATATATGTATATACATATACATTACATAACCTAGATGTATTTTCACATCTCCAGTCAGATTTAATGTACATTAGCGCCTACGTAAAAAAGGCAGTTAGCTGCTCGCCCCAATAAAAAAATACCCCAAAATTTATGTGATGTATGTGCCCTCGCCAAACTCTGCTTGCCACCTGGCCTAACAACTTTTCTGGGGGAAACTCTGAACGAACTCACCTCTTTATAGTCTTCAAAGCCCATCCTCCGAAATACTGTTGGGTCTGATATCAAGGTCGCATGACTTGGTTCACACTGACATTAGCTCCAAGTGAAGTAGAGGTGCCTCGTTGGCTCCCTGTTAAACCTGGTTCACCTCTGAAAAGCCGCTGCATTTCCTCCTCAACGGCTGCATTGGATGCGGCTGTGGATGGCTGTTGTCGTTGTTGTATTATTTCTGACACTGTTGTGACAGTTGAAGAGTTTAAAATATTATTAAGGAGGCCGATGGCTTCATGTAGTTGACCTCTGTCCACCATACTATCGTCTCAATCATGGCCATGTGTGTAAAATTGCGCCTCCCTTATCTTTATCAAAGAAGATAACCAATCGGGAACAGAGAATTCAGTGCTCCTTCCATTTCAAGCAATCTCGCTTCCGTTTCAATTAAACTCACTTCTGTTTCAATCAAACTCGCTGCCTTTTCAATCAAACTCTCACACACAAACAACTATTCTCATTCACATATCCTATTATTCTGTCATACATTCTATGTCATGTTTAGTGAGTATGATAAGGAATGTAAGAAAGTAAAGAAGTGTTTGTGTGAGAGTATGATAGTGAATGTAAGAGAGTTTGATAGTGAATGTAAGAGAGTATGATAGTGAATGTAAGAGAGTTTGATAGTGAATGTAAGAGAATATGATAGTGAATGTAAGAGAGTATGATAGTGAATGTAAGAGAATATGATAGTGAATGTAGGAGTATGATAGTGAATATGATTGTGAATGTAAAAGCAAGAATGATTTATTTCTCAAGGGGCCTCTCATACAAGAGTGCTGTTTTATGTCATTATTTCAGATAAAAATGAATAGTGAAATGATATCCCAGTCTTTAAAACAACAATTGAAATCAATATAAATGCATCTTCAAAGTGAAGTTCGAGAGATTTTAAAGCCATCAGCAAAAAGTAGGACTTTCCTCCTCACCCTCTCTTTCTTAAAAAAGCCAGGTGAACAGCTGCCAAAATCACCACTACCCGCTGATGTCCCACCAACACCACGTTGGTTTACTTTATGGCATACAGTAAACAGTCCATAACAACAAACAAATATAACAAATACACTCCTGATCAAAATTTTAAGACCAGTTGAAAAATTGCAAGAATTTACATTTTGCACTGTTGGATCTCAAGAAGGTTCTAAGTAGAGCTTCAAAATGCAAAAAGAAGAAATGGGAGTGAGACAAAAAAAAATTGAGCAAGTAATTTATTGCAAACAACCATTAAACTGAAATAGGCTGTTCATCAGCTGATCAAAAGTTTAAGACCACATCTCTAAATAACACAAAACCCCCTAAAATAGAAATGAAATTCTCAAAAAAGGACTCAGTAATGAGTAGCTGCGCCATTCTTGTTAATCACCTCAAATATTCTTTTCGGCATGCTTGATGCTAGTGTTTCCAGGAGGCTAGTGGGAATGTTGCTCCAAGTGGTGAAGATGGCTTCACAGTGGGCATCCACTGTCTGGAACTGGTTTCCATTTTTTTTTTTTCCATTCATTTTTGTAAACCTCCCTTGCCATCCAACCCCAAATGTTCTCAATTGGATTTAGATAAGGGGAACAAGCAGGATGATTCAAAAGAGTGATGTTATTTCTCTGGAAGAAGTCCTTTGTCAGGCAGGCATTGTGAACTGCAGCGTTATCCTGTTGAAAAACCCAGTCATTACCACACAGACGATGGCCTTCGGTCACGAGGGATGCCCCCTGCAACATCTCCACATAGCCAGCTGCCGTTTGACGCCTCTGCACAACCTGAAGCTCCATTGTTCCATTGAAGGAAAAAGCCCCCCAGATCATGATGGCGCCCCCTCCACTGTGCCATGTAGAAAACATCTCAGGTGGGATCTCCCTGTCATGCCAGTAACGTTGGAAGCCATCAGGACCGTCAAGGTTAAATTTTTTCTCATCAGAGAATAAAACTTTCTTCCACCTTTCAATGTCCCATGTTTGGTGCTCTCGTGCAAACTCCAAACGGGCAATTTTGTGCTGTTGAAGGAGACAAGGCCTTTGAAGACGTTTTTTGTTCTTAAAACCCTTCTCTCGTAGATGTCGTCTGATGGTTATGGGACTGCAGTTGGCACCAGTGACAAGCTTAATTTGGGCCTAGAATCGTCCCGTGTCTTGATGGACAGCCAATTGGATCCTCCGGCTCAGGGCCAGTGAAATTTTTTTGGGTCTACCACTTGACTTTTTTGTTCCATAACCCTCAGGATCTTTAAAGAAGTTTAAAATGACTGTCTTACTGCGTCCAACCTCAGCAGAAATGGCACGCTGCGAGAGGCCTTGCTTATGCAGCTCAACAATCCGACCGCGTTCAAAAAGAGAAAACTTTTTTGCCTTTGCCATCAGGAGGTCATGACAGTGTGGATACCTGACAGAAAATGACACTGAATCTACATTTTTGCGAAGATTTGGGCTTTTAAAGGCTGTGGCCTTACACTTTTGATCAGCTGATGAACAGCCTATTTCAGTTTAATGGTTATTTGCAATAAATTGCTTACTCAGAAATTTTCTTTTTCTACTTATTACCTTCTTAAGATCCAACAGTGCAAAATGTAAATTCTTACAACTTTTCAACTGGTCTTAAAATTTTGATCAGGAGTGTATAATATAACCCCCCACCCCCCTTTATTTTCCCTGTCAGTTTGGGCTGGGCACTGCTCCTGATTACTTGCACCTGGGCCATCTACACACCTGCTCTGTATCAGCTTATCAGCCATTATCTCCCACTGCAATATAAAAGCCTGGTTTGACTCTCCATTCCTAGCCAGTTTGTCATTGATCCTTTGTGGCTAACATTTCAGCCAGTTTCAGAGAGTATGCATCCAACTCCAACTCCAACTCCAAAATCCCTGTTTGCTCTTTGCCTGTTTTTGTTCCTCGCCCTTGTTTTTTGTCTTGCCTCCAGGCGTGCCACTTTTACCGCACCCAGCCCTGTTTTTGTCTGCCTTTGTTTGGTCATTGGAGTTTTCCCTGTATATATGAGCACCAGAGTAGCACATTGCACTAAGCCCTTGTGGAACCAGCACACCTGTTCCTGCTCAATGCCTTCTCTAATCTTGTTTTTTTAACTGTAAAACTCTTTTACTCCAGCCTAAGTCTAGTGTAGTCTGCATTGTGGATCTTTTTTCTGCTCAAAAGCACAAGCTTAAGCTCATAAATGTATACATTTCAGTGGATAAGAAAGCATATTATTCACATGAATAGATATATGAATTATAAACATAAAGATGTAAAAAAAAATTCAAGAACTAAGTGGTGACACACAAAGGAGCTTCTAATCTTTAAGTGTAACATTGCACCAATCATGTTTATAACTTCCTGACTTTTTTACCCTCCTGTCATTTCTTTCTGAGTCATACAAAGGCATATCTCTAATTTTTCCTGCTATGGACTTGTACTTTAAATGTGTTAATGTACTTTAACCCCACAGCTTATCAGCTGGGTTTGGATAAATAGTTTTGATTCAAAAGACTGATCTAAATACTTTTAAGTTAAGTTTTCTTGAAAGAGTTGTGCATGAAATTTGTGAGTCGGGAGCATGATCCATGTACCCCTATCAAAGTTTGAGTGACATTTGTCAGGTGTGTGAGAAAAAAGAATGATAGCAGCATTAGTGACACAATTAGGGAATATTACATGGGCAGATATAATATTAACAGAACAAAAAAGGAGCAATCCTCTAGTTTTTATTGCTGAGAATTATATTACTTATGACAGAAAACACTCGTCAATATCAGAAGAGGAAGTGTGTTATGCCCAGCCTAGGGTTACACAAGCACAACACGAAACGAGCCCTGTCTTCCCCAAGTCCCAAGTAGCCACAGCCAGAGCAACAGCTTTCAATTTGAAATTGGGTGTTTATTTACAAAAAGAGAATGAATGACAAAAGTGTTTGAGAACTAAGGACTTCAGGGTGGACCAAGGCCAAAGCAACAAACAAAAGAATTCTCACTGGGGAGGTGATAGATAACCTAACCGAAACAAAAGACAGGAATCTTACCTCCCCTAACTAAGCAAAAACAGGAGAAAAAAGGATTAACAAAACCGGTAGTCCACCCCTACTAAGACACATAACCATAGAAAATGACCGAACTAAGTGTGGCTGGTTGGAAGATGAGGGAGATGAGGAAACACCTGCTGCCCAACACCGGCCACCATCTTGGCCGTTTAAATAGCAGGTGACCTCCCGAAAGCAGCCAATCACCAGCCAGGCCCAAAACCGATCCACCATTCAGCAATGACACACACCAATCTACATAAATAAGACAGAGGAACACAGACAAGGAATCACAGAACAAACTAAAACTAACAGAAATTACGACAACAGTCGTAACAAAGTGCAATGATTGGATCAAGTGCAGCGGACCTTGAGATGATCAGATATCATCACAAGCAGTGTGGTCAACTGAGAAGGAGAGGGAAACGAGCCGGGATAAGAGTTAAGCTAAGAAGGCTTGGACCCAAGGCTGTTCCACTACCCAGCTTACTCCTGATAAGAGTCCGGTCGCAAGACAATAAATGGATGAGATAAGACTCAGGCTGACTCAGCAAAGAGAAACCAGAAACTGCGTTGCTCTCATCTTTACAGAGATGTGGCTCCACAGCAATATACCGGATGAGGCTTAAGCACTGGACGGGCAGAGCCTGTTCCGGGCTGACGGAACACAAGACGAAAGGGGGCGGAGTCTGTGTGTACATTAATGATGCTTGGTGCACAGGTGCAGTCAGAGTGAATGGAAAATGTTCACCTCATGTCGAGTTTTTACTGCTGAGGAGTCGGCCATATTACCTACCCAGAGAATTCACCAGTTTGTTTGTTGCTGCTGTTTACATTCCACCAGATGCAAATTCAAAAAATGCACTCCAGGAATTGTATAAGGTCAGCATCAGTTACATGGCATAACAGCCAGATGCTGTTATTATTGTTGCTGGGGATTTTAATCAAACAGACCTCAGAACTGTTTTGTCCAGATTCCACCAGCATGTGAACATCTCCACCAGAGGAAACAACACACGGGACTATATCTACACCAATGTTCCTGGCAGCTACAGAGCCCTCCCTCGTCCTCATTTTGGCCAGTCAGACCATATCTCCCTGCTTCTCCTGCCTACTTACATCCAGCTGACAGAAAGGGTCAAACCAACTGTAAAAACAGTTAAAGTGTGGACAGATGAAGCTACAGCAGCTCTACAGGACTGTTTTGAATGCACAGACTGGCAGATGTTCAAGATGCTGCTACCCAGGAGAGCCATATCGACCTTGAAGAATACACATCATCAGTGACTTCATACATCAACAAATGTGCTGATGACATGGTAAAAGTAAGAACAGTTAAGTCATTCCCTAATGAGAAAGCCTGGATGAATGGAGAGGTGAGAGCTCTATCTAGAGCTAAAAAAGCTGCCTTCAAGTCAGGTGACAAAGAAGCTTGCAACACTGCCAGAACAAAACTGAAACCTGGCATCAAGGAAACAAAGCAAAGGCATCAGCAGAGACTGGAGAGAGACCTCAACACAATAACAGCAAAGACATGTGTCAGGCGGTCAAAAGTGTCACAGACTACAAAAGCCGGAGCTTTGTAATGTGTGAGGCCACGTTACCAGACAAGCTAAACACATTTTATGCTCACTTTGATCTCCTCAACAGAGAGTCAGCTGTAAAGTCTACTCTGCCTCCAGAGGACCAGGAAAGTCCTGCTGAAAGAGAATATGTGTAAAGCTGCTGGACCTGATAACATCCCTGGCCGTGTACTAAAAACATGTGCCAACTAGCTAGTAGATGTTATTACTGTCATTTTTAACATATCACTGTCACAGGAGAGTGTTCCCACCTGCTTCAAGACAGCCACCATCATCCCTGTGCCTAAAATGTCTGCAGTGTCTGATCTAAATGACTACCAACCTGTGGCACTCACTCCCATTCTGATGAAGTGCTTTCAGAAACTGGATCTGGTGACCATTTTTCTGAGAAGTATGTTTATGGTTCCTTTTGGAGAACAGATATTTTCACCATTGATATGAGTTCTATGTTCTATGAGAAGGTTCAGCCAGTGGTTGATGTTGAGTGCACGCTTATCTTTGCAGTTGCCAAAAATTGTTTTCTTGGCAATGGCAAGAGCTTTTAGTATGGATTGGGATCGACTGTTTGAAAGATCAGTTACAGATAAGTCAGAGTCAGAGGTTGCAGAGGTTGGGAGCAGTAGCGTCGTTAGGCCTATTTCAGGGGCTCTAAAGCCCCCCTAAAATATTCTTAAGCCCCCCAAATTATTTGGTGTTGTTTTATTAAAAATAATAATAATATATATTTTTTTACAAAAAATGCCGACATATTCAATATGAAGTGGCCAGAATATGAGTTTAAATAAATAATCATATAAGCTGTCATTATTCACAGAAATATGATTGTGTTGTTTTGGTGTTGTTTTATTAAAAATAATAATAATATATATTTTTTTACAGAAAATGCCGACATATTCAATATGAAGTGGCCAGAATATGAGTTTAAATAAATAATCATATAAGCTGTCATTATTCACAGAAATATGATTGTAAATCTGTCCGTTTCCCCTCAAAAGGTAGAGAGAGTCCCTTCAGTGCGTCGATATCCAATCCATTCCACTTGCTCATATAGAGAACGCCCACATCACTGAAAATCCAGTCCACGTTTTCCCTATGACCTTGCTTGCAGTCGGTACCTGCAGTGGGTGTGTATCTTTGAAGCACACAGAGCTGCATAACAGCGTGAGGAGAAGAATGTGAACGGATGGAGAAAAAAAATGGATATAAGAAAGTTTTTCAAGAAAGTAAGTATTTATCACTGCTGCTAGTAAAAATTAGTTAGCTCCAGCCCCAAGCTAACAGCAGAAAGTCCCATGTAATTAATAAACCAAATGCTCCATGTTTGACAAATAAAAACCTGGCTTGCACACTATAGACAATCTCTGCGAACATCTTACCTTTCTTGTTTTGCGGTCAAAAGTTACATTCCAGCTCTAAAAGAACGCTGCTATTTAGCTAGCTACTTAGTCTGAAATGCATTGTGAAGGTCCTGGTTGTTTGTAGAGTTAAGTGTGCACTCTTAATACCATATACTATCTTTGGGGTGACTTCCTTCTGGAGCATTAGCTGTTTCTCACTTTATGCGTGGATGAGAACAGGAGCTGAGCTCATTCATGTATGATTATTATCAGTGGATAATAATAATAATAATACACTACTAATAATCACTCCACCACCCCTATTAACCTGTAGGAGTCAGGGCAGAGGAGCAAGCCAAGGAAAGTGGAGAAAGCCAAGATATGAGATATAGTAAGATAAAGTAGGATATATATATATATATATATATATATATATATATTTCATATGTGTGTGTGTATAAATATATATATATGTGTATATATGTGTGTGTGTGTGTGTGTGTATATATATATATGCGTGTGTGTATATATATGTGTGTGTGTGTGTGTGTCTGTGTGTGTGTGTGTGTGTGTATACATATATATTGTGCGCTACGTTCGCTCACATCCTGTGCATCTCTTGGGGGCTAAGCCCCCGCTGTCCTTAAAACCTAGTGACGCCCCTGGTTGGGAGATAGTGGGATACTACATTTCAAGATCAATGAGAGGTTTCGTATGATTGTTGACCAGAAGTGCTATACAGGTGAGCAAAGCCAAAGGGCATGGAAATAGGTATCTGTGGTGTTCTGAGTGCATATGTCAGAGTGAGAGAAGCCCATTCTATACATCTTGTGTTGAGTGGTGTGTGTTCTTTGAAGTAATTTAAATTTGATAAATTGTAGATTGGTATTTTTTGTCCTCTTGAATGTGTTTTTGCAAATCCGGGTCAAGAAGTTAATGTCAAAAGTCTTTTTTCCCATTTTGGTAGATGTATAGAACAGGTGCTTGAGAGTGAACTATATATCCTAAAGAGATTTTTTTTCGAATTTTTTTGGAAAAAGCTTTGTGATATGTCTGACAAAATCTGGTGGCTGTACAATCCTCTGAAGCTTTGGCATTCTTTTCTTAATCGTCTTTATTACATCTAGGGATGGCTCGATCCGATCCCCTGGATAAGTATCGGGACCGATTCAGGCCAAAATGACTGGATTGGCTGTCAGATTTTTTTATTAGAACACGTCCGATCCGATCCATAAACCCAAACTATCTCATATATCCTCAACTTCACTTTGCGCGACATGCCGTAACACAGATGAGCTGTCGCCATGGTTGCCATGTGCCTGTGTTTTCGTCACGTGAGCAGAAGCCAGCAGAGCTGTAGTCATGTCTGCCGTGTGGAATTACCTCATGTTAACGGAGGAGAAAAGTAAAACAGCTGAGTGCAACGTTTGCAAGATGAGTGTCTCAAGGGGTGGTAGAAAAACCGGACATTTTAACACAACAAACTGAATAAAGCATCTGAAGAAGCATCATGGAAAGGAGTACGGAGGCTTTTTACAGGCGAGTGCAAAGAAAAGCGAACCGCGGCTTACATACAAAAACCGTGTTTTGCATAGAGTTCAACATCAGAAGTTGCATGCAAAAGAAGAAAGACACTAGATTGCACTATCTCTGTTTACCCTTGTTTTTCTGTTTTTGTTTTGGTGCAGCAAATCAGGTGTATAGCCTAGATTTTGATTGTTTTGATTGTGTGTCTTTTATGTGCCTATTTTATGTTAATTCATAACATATTTATTGCAGCTTTGCAATGCTTTTGCAATGTTTATACACTGGGATTATGCAGTAGTAACACATGACTTCAGTTGTTGTCACATATTTTCCTTCTTTCTTGAGGGGACCAGAATAGTTGTACAGTGAACGTGGTGTTTTTAGATGTCAGTATCAAGCAAATAACATCCACATATTATTAACAACTTTTGGAGTGACAAAAAGAATTGGATCGGTATGTGAAAAAGTGGTATCAAGCCATCCCTAATTACAACATAGATACTGAAGGAATTTTTTTCTTTTTTTCCCATTTTTTTTATTTCAAATGTCCAAAGTAAGTTTTTATATGTAATAAGTATGTTGTCATGGTAAAGGTGATGAAGGTGGGTAATTACTCTCTGCTCCCATGTACTGAAATGAAGAGGTTTTTTATTATTCTAGAAGTCGGGGGTTGTGCTAGATTGGGGCGAACATACAGGGTTCCAGTTGTGTGTAATCTCCATAGTTTTCCACCAGGCAGTCAAAGTTGCAGCAATTATTGGGTTTTTGTAGCAGTGATGATGTTTGAGTGTGACAGTGATAAAAGGGAGGTCAGAGAGTTAAATACTGTTGCAGTCTAACTGCTCTAGTTCAATTGCTTTTGTGTTGTGGTGCTGCGACACGCTGATCAGATTAAGAAGCCTTCTGACGTTGTTATAAAATTGCTAAACTTTAATGAATACTTTGAAAAGTCAAAAGCAAGTCAACTGGACTATGCGAGTAGTTTTGGGAAGACGTTTCACTTCTCATCCAAGAGGCTTCTTCAGTTCCAAAGGACTGGTTGAAGGAAGCAGATATTTATGTTGCAGGAGAGAAGAACAGCAACAAAAGAAG
>JAPZDZ010000003.1:13696-26892 GCA_029783805.1 Acanthurus tennentii
ATGAAAATAAAAGTGCTTCTTTTTAAATGAAAAATAGTACCCGTAAGCTAGCTGCCTCTGAATTTTTCATGAAAGTGCCTCTTGCAACAATAGAACTGTTCACAACTGTGCAACTGATTGTATGATTTTCAACAAATCATGAAAGAAAACTGGACATGGACTGTGTCCAAGATTACTGTCCATTTGCAGGTGCAACATCCAGGTTCTTTTGTAGGAAAAGAAGCTGATCTACATGTGCTGGAGTGAGACTGCTTCGCTGTGCTGTCACTATATCTCCAGCGGTGGAGAAAACTCTCTCAGCTGCAATGCTAGTGCCAGGGATACACAAGTCGCATTTAGCCTGTCTAGCCAAGCTGTCTCATGGGTCCTCCACCAGCTGAGGGGGTTCTCTGACAGAGACAGTGGAGGGGCTTCAAGATACTTCTTCAGCTCCTCTTTAGCTCTGGTGCTGGCAGATCTAAGGACAACACTGACCTCAGTAAATGTCTTGCCCAATAGTGTAACCAGTGCAGAGGGCCTTCTTTTTGGAGCAGGGCCTTCTTGAAGCACTGCAGTGTGCGTTGGTCTGCAGCTGGTGGCTGACTCTGCTCCTTGTCTTTGATCTCTGGGTGATGCCTCGTAATATGAGCCCGCGCATTTGTTGTGTTGCCGAAGTGCTTGATCTTAGTTTTGCAATGCTTGCACACAGTGTGCGTCATATCCAGCTCGGTGTTTCCGGGCATCCGGTAAAAACCGAAATGACACCAAATTTTAGCCTTTAGCAAAGACAGGGCCGGTTGGATCTCCTTTTCCTCCATCTTTGTTGTTTCCTCTTTGTTTTGGTGCTTTCCGCGCGCGTGTGTTCCAGAACCGGCTGCGTGGTGACGTCAGGACGTCGATTATATCGATTCTGAATCGTAGCAAATGAGAATCGCGATTCTTATGTAAATCGATTTTTTGGCACACCCCTAATTTATAGAGTGTGGTCTAGACCTGCTCCATATGTGAAGTGTCTTGAGACAACTTGGCTGTGAATTGACGCTATATAAATAAAATTGAATTGAGTTGAATTGAATATCTTTAAGTGGGGGTCATACGAATCAGGGACAGTTTTATAAATAGTAAAATGTTGCAGCTGGTGACTTTGGGTTCATTGTCTTTATAATTTGCATGTTAGTTTTTAAACAACACTTTGTGCTGATAGACAATGGTAATGAGCTTGTCAGCCATTGTTGATGATGATGTTGCGGGAGATCAACCTGACATCTCCACACAACCATCGAGATTGATTGATTTGTTTGTTTGTAGTGCAAAAGTTTGGGAAAAAAAATCAACCTTGATTTGATAAATAAAAGGGTTGCTTTTTCGCAGTGTGATATTCACATTCTGTGTGAAAAAACCTTATGACAAATCAGCAGTTGAAAAAGATTTTTGTGAATTATTTGCACAAAAAATACACATCCAGTGTGTGAAGGCCTTAATAAGGACAGACAGCTCTGCTTGGTCGTCCACATTCAGTGGAGGATTCACTTAAGGAAATGGGCTGTGTTGTTCAAAACAGAAAAATTGCTTCTGCTATTACAATGGGATGTATGTGTGAAGAAGTAGTTGTACCAGATTGAGGGGCCCTGCACAAGCTTTTTCACATTAATAGATAACCTTCATTGATAAGTTAGACAACACAATAATAAAGACCTGTTAATAGATTCTGAGACCATAATTTAGTATTTTGATAATATAAACTGCACAATTGTGCTTTTTTTTTTTCACCTGATGAAACATCAATAAATGTCATATGAACAATGGGACAACATGTGACTATTTATATTCTTTTTTTTAAACAGTCATCAAATACTTTTTTAATACTGTAAGTCTGTAAGAAAGTTAGAAAGTACATAAAGACTTTTCTTAAATAAAGGTACAAATAAACAGACAAAAATGTACTCCGATGTACTTGAGGGACCATTGTTTAATGGTGCAGCACACTTGCAGAGCACTTCTCTCTGCTGCTGTGCAATGCAATTTTCTAGTGGTTCTTGGGTGTACATAAAAGATTTAAAACTTCCACTTTCAGCTCAAGGGGCAGAGTTGCAGCACTCGTCATTGTCGCTTTTGGCTGAAGCAGCCAATCAGATCAAGTAGGAGGCAGGCTTGACTGCTCACAATGTTGTAGCAGGGTTGACACTTTTGATTTAAAAGAGGTGCCAGCACTTCTGTTTCTGCAGACCTTGAGCAGCGGGAGCTTACAGCAAGAGATGTGAACAACTTTTAGGTCTTTACAAGGATCATTCTAGTTCAGAGGTCGGACTTTTTGCACCACCTGATATGGTCCTTGCATCTAGGAGCCAGTTTAGCAGCAAAGGACATTTCCACCTCAGAAAGAGAATAGGTTCGTATTCAGACTTTATCTTTTTCCAGAAACTCCATATTTCTTTGGTTTTTATAGTAGTATAACAGACCGAGAGGGTATATTGAGGCTGTAGTTTTCCGCACCTCAGGATCCATTTCCACTTGCCATTGGTTGCTACTTAAGTGCAGTTCAGAGAAGACAACAGCACAAGGAGACTATCCAGAACCTCTGGATGGTGGGAATAGTAAAGTGTTGCAAATTATTTTAATTATTGTATTTGGGAGCTTTTCCTTGTGGTTCTTTTTTTCATTTGCTATATGAAATTGCTCCTCTGAAGTTGTGTGTAGTGTGTTCTTCATGCTGGTTTGTGTCTGATTAATTTCATTTCATCCTGACTGACTAACAGCCCCATTCTGAGATGAGATATGTAAATGAATAAGCTGCTCAGACAAAACAAAGTCAACACACAAATGTACATCCAGTAACAAATAGGTGATGGGTTGGACAGAGAGAGCATGGCAAGAGTGCAGAGTTCAGCTGATGAACCTCCATCCCGTGAACTCAGATTATATTATATTAACTATACTATTTCTGTTTGATATACCACTCTTTTCAAAAATATTTACAATTTAAGCTAAATATTTTTATTTTACATTCTACTGTCATTTGTATAGCAAACTTACTCTACGGAGCGACCCTTTGAAGAAGCTCTCCCTTCACCCAGCACCCAGCAACCCCGGTGCCTCCTGATGCGGAGGACATGATCTTCCCAGGTATTACTATAAACCACCACATCATCGAGATACACAGCAAAGCCATCCAGCCCACTCACAACCATCTTCATTAACCGCTAAAAAGTGGCTGGTGCATTTGTCAACCCAAAACTCATGACTGTATAGGAGAAGAGACCAAAAGGAGTGATGAAAACAGATCTCTCTTTTGCTCTTTTGGAAAATGGGACTCACAAATATCATTTAAGTAAGTCAAATTTACCAACAAAACAAGCTTAACTCACTTTAATCCGTTCCAATGAAGGTAACACCAAGGCACTGTTCTCACTGTTCAAGAACATAATCTAACCCCTGGACTCTCTGCCAGCTCACGTGCACTCGGCTGCTCTTTGTAACTCCCTCATGTCATTTTTTAATGAAAAAATCCAGAAGATCCACCAGCATCTCGACTCTAAACCACCCCCCCAGTATTTTACCTGAACCTCCTTTACTCACTAGTTCTTTTACCTCCTTCCTGCTCCCCTCCAACTCAGAAATCTCTGATCTCATCCGCAAGTCCAAGCCATCCACCTGTCAGCTGGACCCTCTCCCCACTGCCCTGGTCAAAGTCTGCCTTCCTTCTCTGCTCCCCCTCATCTCTGCCATCATCCACTCCTCTCTCCTCTGGAACTGTGCCTGCATCATTCATAGCCACTGCAATAACCCCAGTACTGAAGAAACCCAGTGCTGATCCCACCAATTCTCATAACCTACGTCCTATTTCTGCTCTACCTTTCATTTCCAAAATCCTCGAAAAAACTGTAGCTACTCAACTTCACTCACATTTATCCCACAACTACCAGTCTGGTTTCCGCCCCCTCCATAGCACAGAAACTGCTCTAATTAAAATCACCAATGACCTTCTCATGGCAGCTGACTCTGGCCTACTCACTATCATCATCCTCCTCGACCTGAGTGCGGCCTTGTATACCATCTGTCACACCACCCTCCTCAATAGATTATCCTCCACCGGTATCACCCACACCCTGTTGGACTGGTTTAAATCTTACCTCTCAGGCCGCACTCAGTTTATTCAGCTCAAATCTTTCACATCCCAACCTTCTGCTGTCACTTCAGGTGTGCCCCAGGGCTCGGTCCTGGGGCCCCTCCTCTTCATCATCTAGCTTCTTCCCCTTGTCAAAATCTTCTGTAAATATAATATGAATTTCCACTGTTACGTGGGTGACACCCAGCTCTACCTCACCGGCAAACCCACTCCCAACCTCCCACCCTCCTCCCTTATCGACTGCCTCATTAAAATCAAATCCTGGTTCACATCAAATTTCCCCAATTTAACAGTGACAAAACTGAGGTTCTTCTCATTGGTACAAAATCAACATTATCAAAAACTGACAGCTTCTCCCTTACTATTGATAGCCGCTCTATCTCCCCCTCCCCTCAGGTTAAGAGTCTGGGTGTCATCCTCGGCAGTACTCTATCCTTCCAATCTCACATCAATAACATCACCCGGTCTGCATACTTCCATCTGCACAACATCAACCGCCTCCGCCCCTCCCTTACTCCCCACACCACTGCCATCCTTGTTTACAGCCTTGTCACCTCCCGCCCGCCTGGACTACTGCAACTCCCTCCTCTTCGGTCTCCCCCACAAATCCCTCCATAAGCTCCAACTTGTTCAGAACTCAGCTGCCCGCATCATCACCAGAACCCCCTCTATTCACCACATCACTCCCGCTCTGCAGCTGCTACACTGGCTCCCCATTAAATACCGCATCCAATTCAAGATTCTCCTCCTAACATTCAAGGCCATTCATAACCTTGCCCCTCCTTACCTGTCTGACCTCATCCATGTTGTCACTCCCTCACGTGCCCTCAGATCATCTGCTTCCATCCACCTGTCCGTCCCCTCTGCCTGTCTCACCACCATGGGGAGCAGAGCTTTCAGCTGCTCCGCTCCCCAGCCCTGAAACTCACTCCCACCCGAACTCAGAAACATGGACTCACTCCCTCTTTTCAAATCCACACTCAAAACTCATCTGTTTAGATCTGCTTATTCACTGTCATAATTACTGCATTTTCAAATTTTAACCTGTGTTTTCAAGGTTTGTGTTTTTTTTGCTTTTTTAGGCTTGTGTTTTACTTTGTCTGTACAAAGTACAGTACAAAGTTTACTTTTGTTTGTTTTACTGCTCTGTACAGTGCCCTTTAGTGACAGAAAGGCGCCTTTAAATAAAAAGTAAAAAAAAATAGTATTATTGGTCTTCACAGTCTTCTATTCGTGGTAATGAATAAGCATCATGCTTGGTAACTGAGTTCACTTTTCGATGGGCAGAGCAGAACCTGGGACTTTATCTGACTTGTCACCCAGCAAACAAGTAGATGCCCAGCTTGACCATTCATGAAGTTGTCATGAGCTGTCATGAAGTTGTCAACAGCTTGCTAGGTGACAGATCAGCATGGTGCTCAGCTGCCAGATCACTTTGGGAAACAGATAAGAAAGTCAGGTACAGCCATGGAGATAGCTTCAGTCTCACCTGTTTCAGTTTGCTCCTGATCACATTCTGCTTTCCTAAACATTGCCTGTGTGACAGCATAAATCTGAAAACTTTAGGAAAACTCTGAGCACTCCCATCTGGTAATTCTTCCACAGACGGCAATGGTGTCACCACCGGGGCAGGAGGACAGTGGGGCAGTCAGCCAAGACCCAGCTACCAACCAGGTCATTCCTCAGGGCCATATTCACACAGGTCATCACAGCTGGTGTAAAAGCTTCTTAAACCAAACAGTGAGGCATCTATCAGTCAGAGGTTTATAAGTGATCAAAAGCAAAGCTATAAGCAATAGGCTTACAATTTACCAAAATTTATGTGTGACAATGTCAGACCCACCCTTAGCAGTCACCAGGCATTGTTAGTGGTGCCCTGTGTGATTGCTTATTGAAATCTCACTGCACATATTAAGCAAGTAACAGCGAAAACATATTTTGCTATTTATTTAAGCATTATCTCGATGAACAAGGGGACTGTATTTTAACTGTTGTAACTCCTCTAACTGTTTTAACTCCTCTAGTCTGCATGTTGCACCTTTTGTATGCAAGATATTGAAATCCAAATCATTTGCAGTGGCTCCACTGATGTGTGAATATGAGTGTAAGAGTTCCTGATGGTTGGCACTTTGTACAGAGGCCACCTGCCATTAATTTATGAATTTGTGTGTGAATCAGTGAACGCTGATTTGTGTTGTCAATTTCTTTAAGTATTTGAAGGATTAGAAAAGCCCTAAATAAATGCATACAAATGAGTTGAGACTATTCAAAACAAATTTACAAATAAAAAAACCAAACACATAAAAATGAAATCAAAACAAATTAAAGAAAAAAGCATGTATTAAGATTAAATAATCACAACTAAAAGATTTGGGTAACTTTATCGAAGAGACTTAAAAGAGGGATGCCTGAGACTCCCACTGAGAGGGTTTTATAGCTAAGGGCTTAGACAGCAACTGCTGCATCACTTTTACTGACAAGTCTAGATTTTAAAACTAATATTAGGGCCTTGCCAGAGGATCTCATTTACAGGGACAGCTTTCAGTCTTTCAGTTCAATAATTAGGAAGAACAGTGGTATAATCTTAAAGAAGAAATCGGTGTCATGGTCACTTGTCCTTGTAAGTGCTATAAACCTGGCAGCAATGTTTTGTATAAGCATCATTCCTTTGGTTGACTCTGGCTGTGTTGTGATAAGCCCTTAAGAGGGCTGCATATTTTTACATACAGAGCTAGAGACAGCCTTGATGCAACTTTAGTGACTGCTTTTAGGAAAATCAGAAATATTGATAACCATAATTAGTCTAAAATACTGTGACAATAGCCTAAGATTGTTTCCTTTTTTTTAGCAGTGAGCATGCACCAGTTAAAATGCTTTAAAGTAGCAAGTGGATTCCAGCACTTTTGCCACAAAGTTAGGAAGTTTTGGTGCTTCAGCTTTTCAAACTTACTACTGCAGCACGTTGTATTATCATGGAAATTACAGTGAGGAAAGATAATACAGGAGTTTCTTTTATAAGTATCTTCGGGTTTGATATAAACTTCTTTACTAATAATCTGTCAGATGAGTTGCGAAGCAAATTTTATCTCGTCACCCACGCTATTTTGACCGCAGAACCATGTATGTAAGTGCCTTACTTGTGTGAGTGACGCAAACCCACAAATACCCACCTGTTCAGAGAGGGAGGGGCATGCTTTTTGTTTGTGTTCTGAACTATGCCCACAATAACCATCATTGTGGCACTGTACCTGTTTTAGAAATCCCTGAAATGGCAGAAAAACAATCATTGTGACTTTGTTCATAGCATCACCCAGAAGCACACACAGCTGGTTGAACTTTACTCCCTTCTTGAGTAGCTGCGTATGAATGACTGCCACTAGCAGTATTGCTTGAGGCTGACTAGTACCCTTTTTATGCTATTCAGCTGTGCGGTGACTGAATACTTCATGCAAAGCAGCAGGCAAGCAGGAATGGAGGTAACTAAGACATTTTTACAGCAACCTCAACAATAGTATTTTCCTGATGCCTGGTTATTCGCAGGTAGAGAAATCCATTCCAGAAAACATTCTGCAATAGTTGTAGTTGTTTATTAAGTAATGCCAGCAAGCAGTATCAGTAAGTTTATATTTACTAGCTCTACGACCAAGCTTTCCTGCCAAGTTTTGTGTTGCATGACTTACAAAGTAATATTAACTTATTTTATGGTCACAGAATAAAGGATCCATTTACATGTGTCCAAGTGTTTGTGGATAAAGAGATGAATGACTATGAGGCGCAAAAATGAAAGTGTAAGTAGTTAGTTTAATAAGTAACTGCAGGTAAGGTTATAATGGCTCTCTGTGTTTATCCAGTGACAGTGTACTGAGATCACACCAGTAAAAATCCATTCCTTCCTCCCTCTCTTGTATATTTTCTGGCACAGATTGTGAGATTTCCAGTAAGCCTACGTGCAACACACACATTTTGGCATGTGGCCAAATCTACCTGCTAGACGAGTATGTTGACCTAGAGGGAGGAGAACAGAGACATTCTCACCTCACTAAGGTGTGTGTCTGTGTTTAATGTCTGTGCTCTACTCAGCTGGTCAATTAACATTTATAAAAAGGCAGTAAGTGAAGATTAAAACCCAGTTTGTTGCAGTCAACAGGGCTCTAAGTTTAGTTAATAGATCATTCAATTTTTTTTTAAGTATTATCCTAAGTGCATCAGAAAGACATGAATTGTTAAGGTATTTTCATGAGGTGCTGCTAGCAAACAGCAACTTGAATCTGACCTCTCTTTTTACTGTTCAGAGCTGTAGTTGTGTTGAGTGCTGTTAAAGACAAATCATTCAATGAGGGTTCAATTGTTGCTTATTGCAAAATAGGCTACTCTTTCTTTTTTTCATTTCCATTATTGCATTAAGGTTCTGCTTTTTTGGTGTTAAAACTAAGCTATTCCAAAAAATATATGTAAACATGAACTACTTGGACTGACAGCTACAACAGAGCATTAATTTGACAGCTGTATCAGTCATGCATTAGCTAAACATTAAGGGGAAATCAAATTTCAGTGACTCACAAAAAGTTATGCAATACTTCCCTGGGCTTTTTTCCTCTGTGTGACCAAGATCTGAACATGAAAAAAGTGATTATGAGCATTTTTGTTAACAAGATCACAAATAGGCTTTTATTAAGTAATAATGTAATAACATGAAGGCATGCTTAGTAGTTGCTGCATGATACTTTTTACTTTGTATGGAGGAATTGCTAAAATATAGCATCCCCCCTCCCAGACAAAAATATGCCTGACCAGTGTTGCTCATTGATTTTTTTGACTACTTTCACAGTCAAAAGGTTTATTTAAATGTAACTATGCAAATAAAATTTAAAATATATCTTTCATGTAAAAAATATGCAGTCAGACCCAAAACAAACTGCAAATGGTAACACACTGCATCTAAACTTTTTAGGTTGACAAAATCTTTCTCAGTGGTTGCCACCAGACTTTGAGTAACACATAGTTGTACCTTAAATCACACAGAATGCCAAATGCCCTGAGTAGGTTAGATGTGAAGGAACCCTTGCAGTACTTTTTTGGCTGGGCCACTGTACTGAGACTTGCAAACACAGATAACCGAAACAAGTATGTTTGTAGACTGTTGGGTTTTAAATCAATTTACGATTCTAACTGGCAAAATTATATAAGGATTACAAATTGTGTAAAAAATTATAATAAAAAGCTATGGACTTTTGTAAATGTAATGATGGGACAGAGGCCCAATTTTGCCCAGAATATCTGGAAGTGAAAGGACACTCTTTACGGCGAGTGCAACTTTCTGAATATATTATAACTATTTTCAGGTTAAGACAAATCATTTGAGGAGTACTATACACCCAACAAGTCACAGTATCTCCATGGTACTGATTAAGGATTTATCAGTAAGGACTAAGAAGTATTAATTTGAAATGACAATGTTACAATTAAAGACGATCAGTGTTTGCCTTACAAATTCAAGGGCAGACCACAAATTGCACATAATGTAGTTGTTTAGCTTCTTAGAGTTTTTTTTTCTATGACCATATTATCAATTTGAGTATTAAAAATGTGTTTGCAGACATGAAAGAGAGAAAAATTTTCTTATATTATTGCTCTTCCGTTTTGATGACTGTTATATTTTGACACTAGCTGTAGCCCTGGAGGTAAAGCAGGTCATCTACTAATCCAATGGTTGGTGATTCAATCACCAGCTCCAGTCTTCATAATAACATTTGAGTTAAATGGAAAGGATGTGGCAGTTGTAAAAAGACTTTCAAAAATTGTAGCAGCAGATGTCATCAGGCAAGTTGGAAGGGAATTATTTATGTCACAACTTTATAACTGTATGTAATTTGGCCCTGCGCTTTTGTGAAAGATATAAGGAATACAAGTAGCAAAAGACATTCATGACAGACTGATTTGGACAACTAGGAATCAGAAATCTACCTATGCTTTGTTAAATTTTGTCAGAAATGTGCTGGTTACACAATCAACTAAGATTTTATGTAAAATGTTTTTTTCTTTTATTGCTTTGCTTAGCAAAAATATCAAACTACCTAAACTACCTAAATAGTTATTTCACTGGCAAGGACCATACATTCAATGAGAAGATGAATTTAACAATTTAATAATTTTAACTTGAAATGAAATGAAATTAAAATGAATGGGCTGGATTATTGGTTGTTGGACTGATGGTTGAGTGTGGTGTGGGCAAACTTCGGAGGGGAATTCTCAGCAGCTCCTGAGCACAACAGACCCCCCCAAAAAACAAACAATATTTGAGACAGGACAAAGCAGATTTGATATCTATTCGATATCTAAAGATTGAAAAAGGCAAGAAAACAAATATGGCTTCTAGTAGGTATGAGCAAGTACAGTGTCATCTGTATCTGTATCTTTATCTGGTCAACCAACCAAATTATTTGTATCTATATCTGTGTTCAGAAGTGGGCAGTTAAACCTGAAGTGGGTGTTTTTTGAATAGGAAGTAACCTTTTTTGTCTGATATTGATGTGTTGATTAGGAATTGCTATATTTATTTATTCTGAATCTGTATACAGAAAAGCCTCAGAATTGAGTTTCAAATAGCTTTTTTTCACTCACAAGAACAAACTACTAACAGAACAAGTTTTAAAACTTGAATGGATAAACTTCAGAGACTAAATGAACACAACATGAGCAATAAATGCATGAGGTTTAAACTTTTTTTTACTAATTGTCCTTTTTAAGAATTTTTGTTGTGACAGTACATTTTTTTTTCTACACAAGTAAAACAATTATGTGTGAGTGTGTTTGTGTGTGTGAGTGTGTGTATGTGGAGGGGTGATAATCTTTTTTATCTTTTTTTTTCTGGATATTTTTTTTCTGGATGAAGTTACCCTAACTTTAGATTTAGAGGTTTAAGGTTAAGGCTGAATATGGATGAACCTGAGTCGGGTGTTCATCTACATGAGGGTCCAAGCTTCTGAACCTCTGAAAAGAAAAACAAAGGAGTGAGTCAGCGATACCATGAAAGTGGCCTTGAGTTGCACAGAAGATGTACTGGTGTGTGAAAGAGTGCGAGTTAGCTGACACAAGAGCGGCATAATAGATGGGGAGCTGGAGCGACCTTTGCGGTGGGTGAAAACGACACTGTGACATGTTGTAGCCAATGTCACTGAAGATGCTGAAGAACACTTGACCCCCTTGGTGCATAACAGCATAAAGACAGAGGGCCAGATTGAGAATAATGGCTAAGTAGTCATCCATTTCCTGTCAACAGGTAGGGCAACAGGAACACAGAACGTCCCTTAGGATGGAAAAAGCATTTGCAAATTCTGTGGGTGTGAGCTCTCTGGACCAGGTGGTTGACCCTCCCCTCTGTTGGGAAAGCTTTTTCGTGGCACTGAGGAATCTATTAATTGCTGGCTGGTAAAGAGAAAGCATGAGAGGGAAGCTAAATCTATGTAACTACAATCAAGAACCTGTTAACGTAGATTTGAGGGGACTGGAGAAGGACAAGAGATGAAAGTGTTAGAATGGGGGGATTAGCTATGGCCAGGGTAAAGGCAAGTGATGGCCACTGCAATGGAAAAGGTTATGAAAAGAGACTAGAGGAACTCAGGTAAGGAACTAAATGGTGTAAAGGATGAAGGTGAAAAGTAGGTGGCATCTTGGTGCTGATAGCTCTGGCTGATTCAGGCTTGGAGGGAATGGAGGGAGCCTCGGTTAAGACTGACTACTGTGGTAGCTGTGGATTGGACGTTAGGAGGTGCTGACATCCCTGGGCAAGATGCCCCAGCGCGAGCAAACTCTTGTGTTTTCTGAGGGTGTATAGCTGGGGGCACTGGCATCCCAGTGCCAGACGCTCCAGCAAAAGTATTCTGCTGCAGATGTTGTGGTTGTTTATTTGTTTTAAAAAATAAAATGCTGCTCATTTCTTGCATAATTTACAATTTTGTGTCTCCTCTAAATGCACTTTAATTGATTGATGCAAGTATGGCAATGTGAGGGGAACTCCAGGAATAGGAATTCAAGTATAACCAATGCTAATTCTGAACTCATATTCTGTAAAAAATGTGTCTAATCAGACTCAGACATCAAATGTAAAGTCTAGCAGAAAGCAGAACTGGAGCAGCATGAGGGAGAGCGCCTGTGTAAAACAATCCCAAATAACACTGACTCTGACAAACCACTCAGTGCAGTGACATTTAGACACAAAAGAAACATCCATGTAGTAATGGTTAACAGATAAGGAGAATATTTAAAATTACACCTGAAAATGTGATCTCTCTTTGCTGAAAGTAAAGGTGAAGGTTTAAAGGTAGTTTTCAAAGATTAAAAGAGTTTGTTTTTCTACCTAGCCGAGGAGAAAAGCATGAAATGAGGAGTGCTTGGACAAGATCCTGAACCTCAGACTGCTCCTGATGACTGTTTCATTGGTGTGTTAATATCTGTGTATGAGATTCCAATGAGCAGTTGGACATTTTGCAGAGAAGACACCTTCCATTAGTTTGTGAATGATGGATTGATAGTGTGTCTACGTTAGAGGCATCACACAGCAGTTCAAGACAAGTTCATAATTGTGCTGCACAATGTGATGATAAACACACAAACCTGTGTATAATCTATCAGCGCTGACTGTTTATTTTACTCATGCATGTTGACTTTTACAAAAGGTAACACACGTTACATGGTTCATTTGAAAGCCTTAATGCAAGTGTATTGTTGCATAAGGTTGTCAGGGGTGCAGTTTTGAATTGTGCTAGTTGAAAGGAGACTTGTGTGTTATTGTGTAACCCTGGCATTTTGTAACACTATTGTAGTGAACAGGTTGTACAAGTTTTTTTTGCCCCACACCAATGGATCTCTTATATAAATCAGTATGAGGGTGTAAATATATACAATGATTTAACACTTAATAAGATGCAATGATTTAATGCTTAATAAAAATAGTGCAGAGTGTGATTTCATATCCAAATATAAAGTGCTTTATTAACTGACAATAAGCATACATGAGACAGTGGAGAAATACAGAGATAGTGTGACAGACAGAGAGAGCCACAGCAGTGTAAGAAGGCCAGGGAGTGATAAG
>JAPZDZ010000003.1:39641-54121 GCA_029783805.1 Acanthurus tennentii
ATTGAGAAAAACCTGGTCCCGACCAGGTTAGTTTCATAGAGTCTGTTACTACGGTAACTGACCGAGAGCTTAAGTTAGCTCTCTCTGTGAAACGGATATCTCAGAGTTTCCCTCATTTCAGGGTCAACAAACTCAGAGTTTTCACTAAACCTGCTTTGTGAAACGGACCCCAGGTCAGCTGGGCATGCTGTGCTAGTGGCAGGGGGTCAGTTTTCCCTGTTACAAGTCAATGAAACATAAAAATGATTTTAAAGCTATAACTTTTAGGTAGAAAAACTACACAGTTGGCCTTTAGTATAAGGTTACTCTTCACCCATCTACACACATTTAAGGATAATTTTGGGCATTAGATCCTAAACAAGAAACTGATTCACACCCAGTTATTCCCTAGTTACTATAAGTCACTAAGTATCCACTCAGGTGAAATGCACCACTCTCTGTAAGACAGACATTTTGTGTATTAGTTTTTTATACTTTTTTATGCATGAACATTTTTATGAATGCCTTGCTCAGGAAACCTCATACTATCACTGTGGCATGTATTTGTTTGTATGTGTATGAGTGTAGACCCCACAGCAGGCCCTTCAGCATCTGACCAGAGCACCTGGTATTTGGATGAGTCGACTCTTAGTGACAACATCAAAAAGACTCTGCACAAGTTCTGTGGGCCTTCGCCTGTTGTCTTCAGGTACAAACAGCTTGTCTCACATTATTCTCCTTAAGGCATTTCTTTTTACACATATACTTCACCTACATCTATACTTCAATTTTTAGTTATTGTGACAATTTCCATGAAAGCTCTTTGTTTTATAAAACACAAACCTAGAATAAAAGTATCAATCCTGCAATATGCTCATAGAAACATCAAACATTTAGTACCGCTTCAAGGCTTGTATTAACAGCCATTGTAGGAGATCCATTAACAATTGTAACACAGAATTGTAACTTAACTAAAAAAAGTAATTACACTCACCTAGATCAGATAAGAGTTGTGACTGTTGCATTACATGGTTATAAGTTATTAATAAATGGGAAATCTCTCTGTTGGTAAAAGGGTCATCTTTATCTGTATGATGATTTTTTATATATTTATCCATCTATTTTTATTTATTTATTTGCAAAGCAAAACAATACAGTACACAAAAACAAAAAACAGACAAAATGTACAGGTGAGGTAATCCCAATTTAGAATTATAGTTTCTCTCCAAGTGTACAGTACAAATAATAAATTTGTCAGCCACAAATAGAATTATGAAATAAAGGACATTAAAAATGATAAAATCAGGCCGCTGTTTAGCTCGCTCGGTGCCGCACGCGGCCCATATATGAAAGGCTCAGTCCTCCATGCAGCAGTCGTGGGTTTGATTCCAGCTCTGACCCTTTGCTGCATGTCACTACCCACTCTCTCTCCCTGTTTCCCGTCCAGTCTCACAGCAATCATTAAAGGCAAAAGCCCCAAAAAAAATCTTTAAAAGAAAAAAATTTTAAATCTTTGGAAATAAATAAATTGAGCAAACTAGTGTGATAATTTGAACCCCATACTGCATTACAGTAAGAAAGATATGGATAAATGAGAGTGTAATACAAGGTCAGCAGGCAGGGCTTGTTTGGGAAATGGTTTATTTTCTTTGCAATACCAAGAGATTTTATAGCCTTATTTTGTGTGTGTGTGTGTGTATGATCAACATGAGATTTCCAACAGATTTTATTATCAACTAGAACTTTCAAAAACTTAACAACAGAAATTTGTTTGACTATTTATTCATCAATATACTGTATATGGGGATGCATTATCACGCTGTATTTTTTCTTACCACTGAAAATCTTTATCCTGCTTAAACAATGGTCATTACCAAGGAGAATAATTTATTAGACCGTTGATTAATATTTCCATGCGTTTTGCAGTCAAAATAGAACGTTTTGAACAAGCAACAACTCTGTTATCCCAGCAGAACTGGAATCATCATTACAATCCTGTATGGGCCATATATACAATCTAGCAATGGAGAAAAATAAAAAAAAGAAAAAAGTCTGTTCAGCTGACTGAATCATTCAGCTCAGCTGTTAGCTGGAGAGCTTTTGTTATGCTAGGTATACTAACATACAAGGTACTAGGTATACTATACTAGGTATGCTAATTAATTCCACTTCTCTATTCTCTGCTGTGTCACCTTCTTCAAAAGTTCTTCTTCAAATTTTTTTTTTTTTCAAAAAATAAAACTAAATATTTAAACCAGCCATAGCTTTGACAACTAAGCGCTTCAATGTTGCTATGGTTACAGGTTAAGTTAGGGTGAATTTTGAAACTGTGATCAAAGTTGAGCAGAAACATGTTTATTGTGTTGTGTGTTATATATACATGTGTGTATATATATGTGTGTGTGTGTGTGTGTATGTGTGTACACATATATACAGTACACACATACAGTACACATATATATACATTCATACATATATATATGTGTATATATATATATGTCTGTGTGTGGTCTGTGTGTGGTGTGTGTGTGCGTGCGTGCGTGCGTGCGTGCGTATATAACAACAGCACAGCAATTACAAATAAGAATGTTGTGACTATTGTATGCGAAATGTAAATGCTTCGATTTTGGATATATTTTGATGTTAACTATGTTGTAAAGTATGCTGTTATTGTGGTTGTTGTTTTTATTGTTGTCATTGTTCTTGTTATCATTGTTTTCAGCAGTATTTCTGAAGTTGTTGTTGTCGTTGTATTCTGTGCTCTGGCACCTCAAGGCACCAAGACCTTTCATACTGCATGCCTTAGCTGCTGAACAGGCCATTTTAAGCAATTTGCCATAAAACAAAAAATGAACTACAATGTAAGTTGTCTGATTCTCACCAAACCTCACATATGTGTTATGAATCCTTGTCATGAACTGAACAGACAGACTGTAGACCCACAGAGCAGAGCTGAGGCAGACAGTTAAGCAAAAAACCGTTTAATCCAGAAAAAGGGTCAGTACACAGGGAGAAGTACAAAATCACTAGGCAAAAAACAGGAACCAGGAATCAGAAACTTACAGCATACATGAGGGGTTAAAACATGAGGAAAACAAGCCAGAACACTGTGACAATGAACGCAAACGATCTGACAAAGACACACTGGGAGAGGGGGGTTTAAATACATACAGGGAGAGGGGATAATGAGACACAGGTGAAGACAATGAACAATCACACACAGAGGGAGTCAAGACACTGAACAGAAACACAAACAGGAAGTGAGGAGATACCAATAAAATAAAACAGGAAGTGGAAACTAAACAACTTGACAGGGCCTGACAGTACCTCCCCCCCTACGGCCGACTCCCGACGGCCCAGGATCATGGGGGTGGTCACGATGAAAGTCCCGGATGAGGGAAGAGTCCAAGATGTTACCAGCAGACACCCACAACCTCTCCTCCGGCCCGTAACCCTCCCAGTCCACCAAATACTGGAATCCCTGGCCCCTGCGGCGAACAGCCAACAGCTTCTTCACCGTGTACACAGGGCCTCCGTCGACGAACCTGGGTGGAGGAGGGGGTCTGGTGCGAGGGACCAGGGGACTATTCTTCACTGGCGGGACCTTGCTCACATGAAAAGTGGGGTGTACCCGAAGGGATCTGGGGAGTTTCAGTCTCACAGCAGATTGATTAATAACCTTTGAAACAGGAAATGGTCCAACAAAATGAGGAGCCAACTTACGGGATTCCACTCTGAGGGTGAGGTCCTGTGCAGAGAGCCAAACTCTCTGTCCAGTATGGTAGCAGGGAGCCGGCCTTCTCCGTCTGTCAGCATTTTTCTTGTAGATCTGGGATGATTTCAGAAGAGCCTGACGAGCCCGCAGCCACGTCCTCCTGCACCTACGAACCATGGCCATGGCAGAGGGAACGTGGACCTCCTTCTCCAGGGCCGAAAATAAGGGAGGTTGATACCCGAATACACACTGAAAGGGAGACATTCCTGTGGAGGAGCAAGGCAGGGTGTTGTGAGCAAATTTGACCCACACGATATACTTGCTCCAGGATGTAGGGTTCTGTGACGTCAAGCAGCGGAGTCCTGCCTCCAGTTCCTTGTTGAACCGCTCTGTCTGCCCATTGGACTGAGGGTTGTAGCCTGAGGTCAGACTGACAGTGGCGCCCAGGAGGTGACAGAATGCTTTCCAGAACTGTGCCACCGATTGCGGACCCCGGTCAGATAAGACATTCCTAGGAAACCCAAAGACTCAACACACATTATGCATTTGGCAGAGGGCAGTTTAGGTAGTGGTATGAATTTCACCATCTTAGAAAATCTGTCAACTACCGTGAGCACCGTGGTGTTACCCTCAGACAAGGGCAGACCAGTGACAAAGTCGAGGGAGATGTCAGACCAGGGGCGCTGTGGCACAGGCAGTGGCTGGAGAAGTCCAGCACGGGGTGCCGACTTGCTTTTATTGCGTTCACACACAGGGCAAGCGGCCACATACTCAGCAACATCATTCCTCATGTTGGGCCACCAGAACCTCTCTCGAACCCGGGCCAGAGTTTGCTGGATACCAGGATGCCAGGAGACAAGAGAATTATGAGCCCAAGAAATAACAGGGCCCCTGGGATCAGAGGTAACAAACAGTCTATTCTCTGGTACAGCAGGAGGGATATCTACTCCTTGAATGGCAGCAGCAACTCTGTCCTCAATCCCTCAGGTTACACCTCCAATAATGCACGAATCAGGGATAATGGTGGTTTCTGTGATCCCTTCTCCAGAGTCTTTAGACAGTCTTGACAGAGCATCAGGTTTAATGTTCTTTGAACCAGATCTGAATGATAATGAAAAATTGAATCGGGAAAAAAAAAGAGCCCACCTTGCTTGCCTGGGGTTTAGTTGTTTTGCTGACCGTATGTACTCTAAGTTTTTATGATCGGTCCAGATCAGAAATGGCTGTTAAGCTCCTTCCAGCCAATGCCTCCACTCCTCCAGAGCCATCTCAATGGCTAATAGCTCTCGGTCCCCCACATCATAATTCCTTTCTGCAACAGAAAACTTACGCGAGAGGAAAGCACAGGGATGTAATTTATTGTCTCTCACTGACCTTTGGGAAAGAATGGCCCCTGCTCCTAAGTCAGAGGCATCCATCTCCACCACAAACTGCAGAGATCGGTCAGAAAGAGCCAAAACTGGGGCTGAGATAAAGCACTCTTTAAGCTTGTGAAATGCAGCATCCGCTTCTGAGGACCAGGAGAACTGTAACTTAGAAGAGGTGAGAGCATGCAAGGGTGAGGCAACTTGACTGAAGTTCTGAATAAATTTCCTGTAGAAATTAGCAAACCCCAGAAAGCGCTGCACCTCCTTCCTGGAGGTTGGAGTCGGCCAGTCCTGAACAGCTTGGACCTTGACAGGATCCATGCTGACCTGTCCCTCAGATACTATCAGACCGAGAAATTATACAGTTGACATGAAATTCACACTTTTCAGCTTTGACATACAGATGGTTATCAAGCAATTTCTGTAACACTTTACGTACATGGTGAATATGTGTTTCAATATCAGCAGAAAAAATCAGAATGTCATCCAGATATTCAAACACAAACTTGTTTAGATAGTCACGTAAAACATCATTAACCAGAGCTTGGAACACAGCAGGAGCATTAGTCAAACCAAAAGGCATAACCAAGTACTCATAATGTTCAGTAGGAGTGTTAAATGCAGTCTTCCACTCGTCCCCCTCTCTAATCCTAACTAAATGATATGCATTGCGGAGATCAAGTTTGGTGAATACCTTGGCACTCCTGGCTAAAAACCAACAAGGTATTATTAATACGTCAAAATTAGAGCACCACCTACTGGCAACAGAAAATGACATTTTAATGATGATGTTTTAAGTTTTCATGTCTTTCATCCAGCAGGTTGATCAAATATACCTCAAATTTGAAAAGACAGGCCTGAACAAGTTGATCATTTTGTGCTGTGACTACTCTGTCTGTAAACTTCAAATTGCAAAACCATAGCAGCACAGCGAATTTTCCTTTTTTGTTAAAGAGAATCTTGTTGTTATTTCCTCCTTTATTATCGACTCTGTCCCAAATTTCGGATGGTGCTAAAAGAATTGCATTCTGAGGACAGTGATATGCCAGTTAGGAGTCATGCACATTGCTCCCCCTGGTGGCTGCTATGAGTAAACCCTGTATGGCAATTATGATATGACTCCTGATGATAATTTTTAAAATTTTATTTCTCCCCGATAAATCACATATTTCGTTGTCGCAACATGCCTAAAAACTCATAAATTTTGGTACACATGTTCGTCCTGGTGAAATATTAAGTATTTTGATGCTGCATCAAAATTGAGTGTGGCAAAAAAGCTCACAGTGCTCCCTAATTTGTGACCCCAATGACCTGCTGTGAAATTCAGTAGACTCATGTATCATGCCTAGAAGTACAAAAGGCCTCGTGGACCCCCTGCCAAAACACAACAGGAAATCGGCCATTGTGAATTTTCTGGTGAATTTTTACTATTTCAGCCCCTTTCCTTTTGCAAACTTGTCCTACGGGATTGATCAGATCAAATTATAGTTGTGTATGTCCGCACTCAACATCTTCGTGATAAAAATTTATCAAAGGTCCATGCAAAACTTTTGTAGTTTTCCCATGGCACAGTGTCAAACTCTCAAGTTAACAGTAAATTAATGTAACTTTAAAATTTTCACCCAGTCTGCCCTTAAATTCATAGGTTTGATATGGTTCCCATCCTGAACACATCTATATGACACGATTCGCTTATCATAAAAGTGCCACCTTGTAGCTACAGGAAATCATGTTCTGTCATACTTTTTCAAACTCGTCCTACATAATTAATCTGATTGAGTTGAAATTCTGTCCCAATGATCTTAGACTTTCAGTATTAGATGTTACCAAATGTATGAAATCTGGTAGACATGTCTGTCATGAATAGGGCCCTGCCTTGAACACATCTTTGTAACAATTCATCGTAATCTAGCCACAAACTGGCTGCAGGACATGACATTTTTTCATGTTTTTACAAACTCATAAGACACGATTCCTCTCCAGTTGAAATTCTGTCTGTACCAACTGGTGCCTGGCTGCAAGGGCCTGTTCTGCTGATTGCTGTTTTTGTTCTTTTCACAAGGATATAGAGCAAGTAAAAACCATCAGTCTCCTTCCTGCCAAAACCTTGGAAATAGCCCTTTTTGTATGAGCTCTGTCCATCCATCTGATCATAGGCAAAAGTCCCTGCCATACTAAGAAAGCATTAACAGTGGGTGAGCAAACATTCTGGGAGCCTGAGCAGACTTTTTTGAGAGCTGAAAAAAGGTCCTGTCTGCTCAATGTGCATCAACAGCTTGTTTACCACAGCCAGTGGAAGGCCCAAATGAAAAAGGATGCGGCAGGAGCGGTTTGCCAGTTTGAGCATGAAAATGTTTATTTTCAACACCAAATTCAGGCCGGTGTGATAACCTCCACTATTACACAGCAATGAGTGTTTAGTGGGGGTTGTACAGAGAGACAGAGAGTGTGGAGGAAATGTGTGAAATGTGAAATGTGTGGAGGAGATGTTGCAAAATACTCAAGGAGGAGATGTATAAGCTGGTTGACAAGAATATTCTTTATTGACAGGTGGGTGGCTCTAAAAAGGGCCATTCTCTCCAGCATTAACTGGTAAAGGGTATATACTTCCTGTATCCCACCATATTGCAACTATTTACAAGGGGGCTCAATGGGTTGGTTCAACCAGATGTTGTCTGTCTTTCCAAGAGTGGCAGCATGGAGCATGCATAGTGCTGGCAGCCAGCAGTGATGAAAGGCTGAGGGAGAAGCTGCTGTCTACTCAATATTTCCGCCTATTCAGACGCCTGCTACAAGTAGTTGACAGCATCCGGGGGGAGCGACCTAATAAGCCAGTCCAGGCTGATAGGACCAACCAGTAACGCTCTACCAATTTGTTTAGCCAGTTGTCCAGGCACATGTGAAGCCAAATACTGCACTGCTGCATAGTGATCAATGATAAAATGCAACCTACACCACCCCAGCAGTCTTGGAGATAGTCAGGATTGCTGACCTAGCTTTGCTGATTGTGGTTGCTAGATCAGTGGGGCAGAGCCCCAAACTGGGCAGCGATGGAGGTAACTAATGAAGTGAGTAGCCGTCGCCACCTCAGAGAGAAAAGCCCGAAGCGGTGGAAAGTGCAGCCAAAGAGGCAGGCGCCATGATTCTTGGCAGTCAAGTCTTCTATCATGGCCACGGACAGGTGCAGGTAGCCCTGGAGACATGATCACCTCTATACAGCTGGCCACATTCTGAATTATCTCCGGGAGATTGTAAGGGAGCAGGCAAAGGAAGTAGAGTTAATGCAGGCCATGCCTCTTTATTGCCACCAAACTCAAAGTCCTCCACTGGGTTAAGGGGAGAGCTTGGAGGTCAACCAAAAATGGAGAGAGCCAAGTCACAGGATTCATGCCTTGAATCCACCCAGGCAGATATGACATCCAAAGATTTTCTAGAGCATTATTCTCCTGCCTTGCCATAAGCTTATCCGTTCTCAGCTGGTTCTCATTTATGGGCAGAGGGACACAGTAGAGGCATGTTACCGGGGAGTTATCATGCAAAGGGGCGACTATGCAGGTCTTGCAGTGAGAGTGGAGGTGGTCATTGATGATGTAGCTGACATAGCATGAAGGGCATAGGTGGACACAGTGGGCAGAACACTCACAAACAGATGTCATCTCCTTTGCACCTTTGACTGCTTATGCAAATGCTAAAGAAAGAAAGGGAGCAGGTCTCAGGTCCTGACGGTGATTTATGCTGCACAGGTGGACTTGATTTGGGGCCACTGTAGGAGCACAGTGTCTTAAAAGATAAAAGGAGGGATAAACCCAATAGTGACAGCTCTTATAGAGCTAAGCCCATATGAAATAGAACATTTTTGATAGAAAAACCTAACCCTGCCCCATGCGTTTATAGCCAAGGCTACACTGCCACTTGTCAGAGATCACTATATAACATAAATAGATCACTATAAAAAATAAAGATCATAAGTACACCCTGAAACTGGGTGACATATTTCTTCAACTCACTGAGTGTACTTTATTTTCCTTATTTTACATCACTGTATTGTGCCTGTATAACTTAACAACATTTCCTCTGTCTTCCCAATTAACATACCTGAGTTACTAACAACTAAATTAAGTGCTGTTTGTATTACCGCAGTGATGTAAACTCCATGTACCTGTCATCTACTGAGCCGCCAGCTGCTGCTGAATGGGCTTGTCTTCTTCGACCTCTGAGGGGCAGAGAACCAGAAGGAATCTGGAATCTTCTGTCCATTGTCAGAGAGATGTTCAAGAGACGAGATAGCAATGCTGCCCCACTGCTTGAGATCCTTACCGAGCAATGTCTCACTTACGAACAGGTACATCCTCAACACGACACAAGGTCTTGCTAAGAAGAAAATTTACAGACATAACTTTGTTGGAGTTGGAGTTGACAATATTGGGAAAAGTAGAAAAATTCCCATAAAACAATTCTAATTTTTTTAATAACATTTTAGTATTGATAAAATCTTGTCATTTTTAAATTAGGATAAAGTTTGGAAACCAAAAGTTATGGTAAAATATTGTAAGTACCTTTACTACAAAAAATAGAGATGTCCCAATCTGGTTAGTGCCTCATATCCTGTTTTGAGTTCTTTTGCTATTGTTTATCTATTAGTACCATGTTCCCACCTCATTTTCCCATCCTTCTTTCCAACCATTGCTTACCCACACAATCATTTTTATTGTGTTTCTTGATTCCACCAGTCACATTTTAAGTGTAAAGGATTGAGACATTTACGGTGTTATTTTACCAGTGCAGGCCTGAATCTGAACCAGTTTATAAATCAGTATGATTCTGACTACATGTTACTGAGTAAATTAAGGCTATAGAGTGATGACTTCAGGACGCATGTTGCCTTTGTGACATTATAGACAATTTGAGAGCTTTTTACTGTGTTGCCAATGTTCCAGACCTCCAGTCATATTACATAACAGGAATTCAGTGAGTACTATATACCTTTAACATATGAAGTTATAAGTATATAGTACTCACTGAATTAATCTTTCTTCAGATCATCAGCTGGTGGTACAGTGTTCGGACTTCAGCATCCCACAGCAGTGCCAGTGGTCACACTGGGCGCAGCAACGGACAGTCAGAGGTGGCAGCTCATGCGTGTGCTAGCATGTGTGATGAGATGGTGGTGCTATGGCGGCTAGCAGTGCTGGACCCCACTATGAGTCCCTGCAGGTTGGTCCAATCGCAACAGGGTACACACTGATAATCGAGCTCCCAAATTTTTAACAGAACTGCTGTGATAAATGATGAACACATGGGAAAGTTAGGTAATATCAGCACATTTTTTTCATTTTTTTCACATTAAGTACTGGTCCAGTAAAAAAATCTGATTAAACTGAAACTAAACATTAATAGGAACCTTAATTTAACATAAACACTGTAAATGCTCTCTTCCAGGCGTCTGGAACTGGCAGACCAGCTGAAGCAGTGGCACATGAAAGTTATAGAGATAGTGAAACGGGGACAACATCGCAAGTCCCTGGATAAACTGTTCCAGGGCTTCAAACCTGCTGTGGAATCCTGCTATTTTAACTGGGAAGTGGCCTACCCTCTGGATGGAATTACCTACTGTAGTGCTGATAGAAAGAGCACCACATTTTGTTGGTCCAGGGCCATGCAGCTTCAAAGAGGATTCAAAGCTGCATTGGGCATGGGTGGAGAACCCACTGAAACAGGAGGAGGAGCAAGAGTTGAAGGTGGGGCCGGGGGAGATTTTAAAGGAAGAGTAAGTGGTCATTCATTCCAACAGGAGTTGGCAGTGCGACCCAAGGAGACCATAATGACCAAGCGGAGGGGTCTGTCAGTAAGCGGAGGAGGAGGGATGTTGGTCCGTCTGGGAGGTAGTGTCTCTCTGTCCTTGGAAGATGGAGGAGGGAAGGGCATGTACAAAGGGCCGGGCTCCTCATCTGGAGGGAAACTAAAACTGGCTCAGGGAGGTGGAAAGGGGGCTTCTGTAGGAGGTTCTGGTGGAAGTGGAGGATTAGGAAGTGGTAAGCATGCTAATGCCAAGAGGAGAACCAGCAGTGAGGACAGCTCCCTAGAGCCAGATCTGGCCGAACTTAGCCTGGATGACGGCTGCAGTCTGGCCCTGGGTGCCGAGGCCAGCAACACTTTTGAGTTTCTCCCCCCACCACCAGAAATGCTGCCCTCCCCGAGTCCACTGCTTCGAGACTCACGCAAGTATAGCAGCAGCAGCGGGGGGAGCAAGATGTTTGAATCAAAGCATGTGAGCTATGCCCCAGCACGCCCTGTTTCAGAAACTGCTCAATCTTGTTTTCCCTCCAAAGAGACAGTGGTGGTTGTTACGGAAATGCCCAGCACTGCAGAGAAAGAAACAGAGTTGGAGATGGAACCTGTCCAGAACAGAGACAGAGACTCAGCTGGTAGTAACCAGCCTTCCACTTTCACCACTACAGCAAGATCAGGTACCACCGAAAGTTCTGTCAAACCCTCACAGGGTCACAGAGAAGTGTTATCTGCTGGAGCAACAGCAGGGAGTAGGGTAGCAGGTGGACTCGCAAACCAAGGCGCAGAAGCATCAGGAGGAGAAATTGTGGGTGAAGACGACTATCAGGCATACTACCTTGGTATTGCGTCAGAGGAGGGAACAGAGAGACAGCTTACTGACAGCCACCAGGAGGAGGAGCCTGATATCTTTGCTGGAATGAAACCACTGGAGGCGGAGGGGCGTATGGAGGTAAGGAAAGAAGAAGAGTGATGGTTCTCCTGTTCAGTGCAGGAGCTTTACAGTATTAAGTGTAAAGATTCAGATACATTTGGACCTTAATTAGTTTAGATTTTTATTGTCACAGAGCCATCTAAATCATTTTCCAGCAAGCATGAGTGCATGGTACAGACTGGTGGTGCTGTTTTTGTATTTGATTGGTGCAGTATCTATGTAGAGTGGGCTAGGCTTGGATGGTATCTATATTTTCATACTGTCGTACCCTCCTAATATTTTACCAGCGTAATACAGGGTATGACGGTATTTTCGCGTATATACTCCAGTCACCGTTTTTGGCCACACTCAAGAACACAAGAATAGAGCCAATAAAGACAGAAAAGTCTTTCTTTTGAATTTAAAAAAAATCTGTATTCATATGAATGCCAACTGAAACGCTGTACTATACATTCCAGGCCAGTAGTTGGTGGTGTAACTGTGTAATGAAACACCACAGAAATACCTTGTGCATTTGCAAAAAAGTGTAGAGAGAAGCTGTGACAACATCATTTTCACAGGCTCTACGCATTCAGTTTACAAGGTGACAGATGGGGTAGCTTTTTCAGAATTTTACATTCTAGAACCTGATTTCAAAAGTTTGGGTTTTCAGGCTCCTAGAATGCCCTTTTAGTGGACACAAATGGACATAATATAACAATAGTTAAAAGTTTTCTGGTCCCAATTTTAAGGCCCCACAAAGAAAAAGCAGCTTAATACGTGATATTCTTAACTAACTGCAAGAAACACCGCAAACACAAGAAACAAGGGGGGCAGTGAACAAGGCTCTAGAAATTTTTGACAAGTTCTGACTGCAATGGTATTAAGTACAGATTTTTTTTAGATGACCAAATCAGCACTCTGCCAGTGAAAATTCAGTTTAGATTAGAATTTTGCAAACAGCTGCTTTAATTTAAGATTGAGATCTTGCTGCTTGTGAATCAAATGTTTTTGTATGTGATAGTTAATATTATCAAACTACAAAAATAAAGATCCTGATTTGAAAAAACTGCATGGATTTTCCATAAGTAAACATAATTTTTGACTGGTAAATTTAAATGAAGGGGATATCTCAACCACTGGAGAACTCCTTTGATGTTGTAGTTTGACTAGCAGAGTGTCTTTAATTTGAACTTGTCTTTATAACTGACTTGATTTATTAGACAGAAATACATCCATATTCAGCAGCAGGTATGTGAAAACCTTAGTGCTCCTTTTACTGACTTGTTGCTGTGTGTGCAGGTACTGTTTGCATGTGCAGAGGCCCTCCATGCTCATGGATACAGTAATGAGGCATGCCGGCTGGCTGTAGAGCTGGCCAGGGACCTGTTAGCCAACCCACCAGACCTGAAAGTGGAGCAGCCACAGACTAAGGTAGATGGAGTCATAAGTCCGTATGACCTAAACAAATTTGCAATTGTCCTGACTTCTCCTCTATGTAGTGAAATAGTAACCCTTTCTAATGAAGGAAACCTTCAGATTCTTATATTATGTTTTTTTATTAGGGCCCTCGCACCGCCCTATTGTAATTGCTCCGTTTCTTCTTCTTTAGGGCCCGAGCACCGAAGGCGGTGCTAAGGCCCTATTGTTTTTCGTGCGTTTCTTTCTTATTAGGGCCCAAGCACCGAAGGCGGTGCGAAGGCCCTATTGTAATTGCTCCATTTGTTTCTTCTTATTATTATTCGGGCCCGAGCACCGAAGGCGGTGCGAAGGCCCTATTGTAATTGCTCCGTTTGTTTCTTTAGGGCCCGAGCACCGAAGGCGGTGCCAAGGCCCTATTGTAATTGCTCCATTTGTTTCTTATTATTATTATTGGGGCCCGAGCACCGAAGGCGGTGCGAAAGCCCTATTGTAATTGCTCCGTTTCTTCTTCTTCTTATTATTATTATGCCCAAACAAACCTTAATTTGACCCCCTAAACATTCTCAAAAACTCACCAAATTTGGCACGCACATCAGGTCTTGCGAAAAATTTGATAAAATGGAAAAACGGACCCTCCCACCCCAAAAATGTGCTCTGTAGCGCCACCTAGGCACACGAAAATGCCCACAGGAATGTCGTAGAGAGATGGGACAAAAGCCCAATTGTAGTACTCATCAAGACCTACAAATCGCGCTGATACCCCTAGGCTAGAATCAACAGGAACTCAGCTATTTGCATTTGAAAAGTGCAATATATGGCCAAAAATGTCACTGTGAATCCTCTTCAAAGCTTAATTTGACCCCTAAACATGCTCAAAAACTCACCAAATTTGGCATGCTCCTCGGGACTGGCTAAAAATTTGATAAAATGGAAAAACAGACCCCCACAGTCTAAAATTGTGCTCTGTAGCGCCATCACGTGCTGACCCCTAGGCTAAAATCAACAGGCTCTTGGCTATTTGCATTTGAAAAATGCTAAGAACAAACATAATCTTCTCCGAAGCTGTAAATGGTATTGGCTTCAAAAGCTAATAGATGACAGAGGACATAGTGCTTATCAAAAGTTATCAAAACAATTGTAATTACTCAAATCGTTTGGATTTTAGAAGCCCTCAAAGTTGGAATCCTTCTCTCTGTCTTGTTCCATTCAAGTCAATGGGGCAAAAAAAGCACTTCTGTCAAAGTCAGGCCCCTACAGTCTAAAATATAAGTCTGACAGCTTTCAAACCTATGTCAGT
>JAPZDZ010000003.1:60445-77358 GCA_029783805.1 Acanthurus tennentii
TATTACCTTTACTTTCTAAAATTCACATTTTAACTGTAGGTCATCTTGTACCCTGCCAAGCACAATGCCAAAAAGTTTTTTGCCAAACTGCCTATAGTGTGTATAGTGTGTCGGATCCACTGCACCCCCGCTCCCCGGAAAAAAGTTCAGGCTCAGGATTTTTTTTAACTTTAAGCCCTGTATGTTGGTTTAATTCTTATTAATTTCTTAAGAATAACTCTTCTTCTGTTAACTTGTGACTTGTGTGATTTAACTGGCTGGCATGCAGACACCGTTTCTGTGGGGTATTGCAGGGGTGGTTGCTCAAATGAAAGCACAGAGAAGCATGTAAGACCGCAACTCTGCATCCTGGTCTCAACTCTGGGTTGTCATGATTTTGGTCAACTAATAAATTCATCCAGGTTTCTAGAGATGGTAGTTGCTCAATCTGAAGTGGGCTATATGCTGTCTCTCCTATACAGACCAGGTTTTCTCCAGAAAGTCCATTTATTATCGCTAAAACCCTCATCATTTACCAGACACCACCTTCACAGCCAGGAATTGAGTGATGATATGTGACTAGGCATGTTGACCCTGGTCCAATTAGGCAGAGGCCCAGAGAAAACTTTGTAGTTCAACACAGTTTTTTCGTATGCACCATTGACTGTATAAAACACTGGACAAACCCTCCGTGACGTCACCCATTGGTTTCTGCATAAGCGAAAGTGAAGCCTCAGAAATCTCATCTCATGGGAAAAGAGGTGGGGTCGAAGGACGGACACCACACCCACTCAGCTGACAGCCCCCGGCTATACGTCAACAGGCTGTCAATCAAAAGCTGAATAGCCGAATTTTAAGCTTAAATATAAAATAAACAAATGAGTAAGAAAAAATTAACCTCCCTCTGGGTTTTCATGAGATGGTAGAGAAGCTGTAGACAAAAAACATTTTTTGAACCAGGCTGTAAATATGTTATTTCTGCTCTGTTTGCAATTTTAACATGGGCTCCAATGAGAATTTGCTCCCTTTTGGAGCCAGCCTCAAGTAGTCAGTCGAGGAATTGCAAGTTTTTGTACTTCCTGATTGGCTTCAATGCGGAAGTGGGAAGTTTGCCCCTTGGTATGTACACACCAACTTGATATTAATTTTAGTGACCTCTGATTGGCGCAATTGGGTGTCTTGCTGCAGACTTGTAATACAATCTGACTGTATTTACACTTATCCTTAACCAGTAGTTTTGGATTTGATTTACAGTCACTAACTCTAGCCTCGGGGATGCACTGACCTATGGTCGTTGGAGTCAGTAATTTTTATGTGTCGTAGAATGGATTTGGCAGTTTTTTTTGTTTTGCCAGTTTTGTTCCTCAGCAGATGTGTCACTGAGTGGGGAAAACACATGGAGGGTTCAGGGGCGATCTGGGATGGGCTTTGACTTGAGACTTTGCTTCCTCTAAACAGTCACCTGCCGCTCAGCTGCTCGGAAGCTGCTTGTGAACAGCTAGCAGGAACTACACTAGGTCTGTCTGCACAGGCTATAGAGACCTGGCTAGTTACAGTAGCTGGTGACTGGTTTTCCATGGTGTGAAGCCATGTCTCCAATTCCCCAAGCCTCGCTTCCAACACTAAGAATAAACTACACTTATTACATTTATGCTTATCACTAAAGGAGGCAGGGGAATAATTAAACGTGTCACACCAAGCAAGACATTACTGGGTGTAAACCTGATGCAAACTAACAGGTCTGAGTAAAATAAAAAATGAATGGATTAGTGATAGTGGTGCTAAAAAGTAAGCCGCAGTCAGTGCTTGCACAGAACAACTATTGAGGAAATGTGTAGTGTGTATTTAACCATTAAAAATAGAGAATTAACAGTATTGACAAAGTTTAACTAGGGAAAGGACACATTCAATAACACAGTGACAGAAAGTGACACAATACACTGTGGCAGGAAGACAGGATGATTTGAAATACAGTAATCAAAATGTAGATGATGTATTAACTTCAGGCTGTAATTGAAGAGGGTTTAACAAATATTGCATTACAACATTTGAAAAGCCTGCCCTGTTCTGGAACAAGATCATTTGCACAGATAAAACCAAGATTCACTTTTACCAGAATCACGGGATGAAAAATGTGTTGAGACAGAAGGGAACCACTCAAGATCCAAACCATATCACATCATCTGTTTAACAAGGTGGAGGCAGTGTTATGGCATGGCATGTACTAATTTAACAAGGTCACTGGTGTTTATTGACAAAGTGACAGCTAATAGAAGTAGCCAAATGACTGCTGAAATGTATCGGGCTGTATTATTTAAGCATATTCAGTCACATGCTACAAAATTGTAGGACAAGGCTTCACAAAAAATACTGCAAAAGAAATTCAAGGTTCTCTGAAGATAAAGAAAACAAATATTCTTCAAATACCAAGCCATTCACCTGATCTCAGCCCAGCTCAATAGGCATTTCACCTACTTTAGATTAAATAAAGGCAGAAAGATCCAGAAATAAGCATGAACTCAAGGAGCCCTGAAGGAAAGGCCTGGCAAAGCATCTCAAAGAAGGATATTCAGCATGTCTTGATATCCACGGGTGCCAGACTGCAGGTAGTTATTAATGTAAGGGATTTTCATCAAGTATTTTGAAAATACTCATTATATAAGCAAATGTGTTAGTTTGCCCAATTACTTTTGACCCTGTGAAAATGGGGGGACTATGCATAAAATGCTGTAATTCCTATGCAGTTAATGCAATATTTTTGCTAACCATAGTAAATTAAAGCAGAGAGTCTACACATCAACCACATATTGACTGCTTTATGTCATATCCATTGTGGTAGTATGAATAAGTAAAATTGCAAAAAATTGTGTCACCACACAGTAAATATGATCTTGACTGTATATTTTCTGTATATTGAATGTATACTTTACATAGACTGAAAATTGTCTCTACTTCCAGTCTTTCAGAGGATCTGTGTAATTTTTGTATCCCTCAGGGGTCCTTGGACATTTTTGGTGCCTCTAGACTCTCTCTTTGTAAATAACTTTGGCTGTGTTAATGCAAATTGCATTAAATTTGGCAAGGTTGTATATTTTGTGGTGAATTTGGGGATTTTGAGGGTTTTTTTCTCAAGTCTTAAGTACAGTGTGTAAACAAAATAATCTGTTTTCCCAAGACATTTTATTTTTTGCTATTGACATTGAAAACACATTTTTCGAATACACTGCCATTGCAGTTCACTTTTTAAAACATTTTCTTATCCCTTAGTGTTGAAATCCCTTAAAAATTTCATATTTTATTGTTTTCCACTAGGTTAAGGTATTTTCTTATGTGCTGTAAATCTACCACTGACAGGCAATATCAACATTTTTCCATTATCATATCAATCATATTCCACATACATCTTATTCTCTGTCAAGGAGTGAAAATTCTGAAATTGAATAAATATTTGTCATGTATGGGGAGGACTAAAGTTAATAATAGCATTCATGAAAAAATTTAAGAAAAAAACATTAATAGATATATTGTCGGTGGCAGTCTTTATCAGAGCATTTTTTTGTGCCTAAGGGACACAGGTGAAACACTGATTTAAGGTACCCCCAATAACATTGACCAATAAGGAGTGCAAAGTTCTGGCTTGGGTCATGCACTTTGTTGTTTGCGTTTGGGAATAAACACTCTGTATCTGAAAATGTACTATGTTCTGGAACAGCATCACATAAAAAATGAATTAACACATATTACAGTGAAGTGAATGTGATATGCATGTTGTTTGGACAGGCATGGCGAGTATTGACAGCAGTGCTCCAGAGACAACCTCAGACAGTTCACCCACTCTCAGCAGGCGACCAGTCCGGGGTGGCTGGGCAGCAACATCTTGGGGGCGGGGTCAGGACAGTGATAGCATCAGCAGTTCATCATCTGATTCACTGGGCTCCTCCTCCTCCAGTGGCTCACGCAGGGCAGGGGGTGGGGCCAGGGCCAAGAGCACCGACACCAGCAGGTAAACACAGCCTTCCTTCTGATCATGTCACTAAGACAAGTAAAAGCACACTAGCAGGTTCAAAAAATAGATTGAGCTTAAAATGATGAACTTCTCCATGGCCAGAACCTAGTTAGTTGGAATCTGCCGACTTGCCAGCAGTGAGCCCTCAGCAATGAGTGGTTACCAGCCAGGTATGCCATTAAGGAGGCAAAAGATGGAAGAATTAGAAAAATAGCAGGGTAAGTGGAGGTTTGTATCAAAGTTCAGCAGCTTCTATCATCAGCTGATGTAAAAACTCTAAAATGAACCATCATACATGATTAGGGCATATCCCTTTTTTAGATAACTTTTCCCACAGTAACTGAGTTTGTGATCTTTCATTGAAGTCATGATAAACACCAATGGTTGGCCATGTACTTACCTGTTGAATTCTAGTCAGATTCAGGTGACTTCTGTTTCTTCTTGTCTCACCTGCTACGACAAGACACCCTACCTGCTGTGGCTGATCAGTCCATTTCTCAAGTGGCAGTCTCTATTACAGTTCCTGCAGGTGTAGTCCACGCCTGACTCCAGAGGTGCTGTTTCTGCCTTCTGTTGTCTGTGCACTCCCCTCACACAGGTCCTCTTTTCTTGCTCTTCAGGATGCCTGCCTCAATGGCAAGTGTCTATCTGTAGCGGTTTGTAGCTACAGCTTCTTAGCCTGCCTGGTTGATGTTACATGACAACAGGTCACATTCACAAACATCCTTGTAACAAAGGGCAAGCCTTTTTTCTGGACTGGAGCCAGCACTAAGCTCATCTTATACATGTCTCTGAGGATTCTGCCATGCTGCATATAGCTGACATGACCAGACCCATGCAGGTGCTTTTTAGTGAGCAAGGCAAACATACTTGGTATTCTTGCCTGTGCCAGAATGATCTTGTTTGTAATCCCATCCTGCTCGGTGATGCCCAAAATCCTTCTGAGACAGGGGGTCCATGCTTTGCTGCCATAAAGCGGCATGCTGATCTCACAAGCTTGGTACACCTTCATTCTGATGTTGACAGTCAGCATGGAGTTGTCCCAGACCCTCCCTGTGAAGCAGACCATTGTTGTTGCTGGTCTTGTATGTTCAGCTCTATGTTTAGGGAGAGTTTGCTAGGGCCAAGGTAGGTGACACACTGTTAAGCAATCTGTGGAGTGCCTTTTCTGGCCTCCTTGAATGCAGCAAGTGTTTCCTCTGAAGGCTTTCCCTTATAGTCAAGTAATGCCACTTGCTATGCTGCAATTGCTGCTGTGCTGTGACTCCTGCTTCAAATCAGTCTGAGTGCTTCATCTCCTTCTTGCTGAAGATGTCCAAGATGTGGTTCCAGTGGTGCCAATGGCATGCCCTGGGGTGCCGCCAGGATACTTGGTGGTGGATGGACTTGGTGGGGAAGAATGTGTTAGTTATGAAAATATTATGGTAAGAGCAAAACTCCAACACAGTCTCTGCCCATTTTCATTCAACTTGCCACAGGGCCAAGAATCATAGTCAGCTCCAATTCGGGCATTAAGATTGCTGAGCATGTACAGATGTGATGTGTCAGGAATCCCTCCTATGGTGGCCTTAAGCTCCCTAAAAACACATTCTTTGTCTTGACTGAAGAGCAGATTATGGAGGCATAGATGCTTAAGATGTCAATGGGCCCAAGGAGGCTGAGAGGTAGAGAGAGAGGAACTAAGCTTTGCCTTTAGATGATGGCTTGACCAAAGGCAGTGGGGAGTTTCTGACTGTGAATCCAATCCCATGCAATCGATGTTCCTCTGGTTACTTCCCCTGCCAAGGGAATATGTAGTCCTGTTCCCAGTTTGCTGTTAAAAGGAAGTCTCTGTAAAGTTCAACAATGTCAACATTTAGCAACTTGAGTACCTAGTTGCTGAATGCTGTTTGCCAGCCATCGTCAACCTGTCAAGGATCATTCTATAGGCCAGGACACAGTCACAACACTGGTGATTTTCTTCTTCTTTCTTTGCCTGGTGCGAGGTTTACAGTCTCCTCTTCAGGTCTTCTCCTAAGCTCCAAGCAACCACTTAAGCAGGCAAATGCTGGAGGGTCAGCACCATACTGGCTGGGGGCTACAAAGCTTGAGGCAAGTGGTAGCTGACCAGAAGGGCTGAAATGGTTTCTCCTACAATCAGGGGGTGGGGCCAGGGCCAAGAGCAGAGAACAGAGACAGCTCATAGTGTCTGATATTATGCCAGTTGCTCTGGGCTTATAACTTGCAACACTGGAGTGACCTCTCCAGGGCTCAGGTCTGTGCAAAGTGTATGGAAATTGTGGGGTACTCAGTTGTCAGAATCCCCCTCTTGGCCTCACTGACGTAGCAGTGTACATAAGTGTGGTGAGTGGAGCCAGCAAATGAGAGATTAGGAGATGGATGAGAACCAGGGATGCCCATCCACCACACCAAGAAGGGTGTAGCTGATGGTTACCAATGGTGCTAATTCTATCCATATCCCCCTACAACCCAGTAAGAAGAATGATTGCAGTGGATATATATACAAACCTGATTCCAAAAATGTGTAAAACATAAATTAAACAAAATAAGTTAATTCACTAATCCCATTTGCTCAATTGAAAATAGTACAACAACAATGTATCAAACGTTTAACCTCATCAACTTTTTAATTTTCATAAACTTAAATCTGAACAGCAACACATCTTAAACAAGTTGATACAGTGGAGCAAAAGACTGGACATTTGTGGAAGGCCTCAAAAACACCTGTGACAACAGTTAACAGCTAAACAAGGTAACTGGTCACGTTACAGTGTGCTGATTGGTTATCCTTGATGGGTATCCTTGAAATTTCACCACTTGTGAAGCATGACTGTGGCTCAGGAAATATAGCCGGTCGTCTGCTAATGGAAAGGTCAGTTGTTCGCTCCTCAGCTCCTCCCATCTTCAGGTATCCTTGGGCAAGGGAGGAGCTCCTGGTCGCTGTGCCAGCAGCGTATGATTGTGTGTCTATGAGTTTCTGGTGAGCATGTTGGCATTTTGTGGAGTAGCCACCTGCCATTAGTGTGTGAATGTGAATGGGTGAATGCTGACTTGTATTGCAAAAGCACTTTCAGTAATCGAAAGATTAGAAAAGCAAATTATATAAATTTCTTAACACTGGACAAATGCCAGAGAAAGACCAGTCACATCTTAATCTGTACCCACTGCAGCCCAAACCTCCTGCCACAAAAGCTTGATTAAGTACTGTTAGACAGCTGAGGGGACTATGTTTTATTTTTATTTTTATATGGTATTCAATGCTTTTAGATTGTAGAAAATTCTCTTTACAAATAGATGTAATCTCGTACCAAGGGTTTGCAAGTTATGCTGTGCGTTTTACATTGAGAACAAAATGCTGTACAATGTATTAACCTGAATGAAAAATTAAAGTGCTGAAAGAGACAAAGACACCTCTGATCAGCAGTTAAATAAGAATATAAGAAATGATGAATAATTAGTAAAAGAATGGAATGCTTAGCATCAAAATCTGTGCAGATTAAAAAATTAAAAGTTTCTGGTTTCATTACATGATAAGTTCATAATAAAGCAATTGACAAAAAAGTTGGTTTAGTAAAGCCCTTTTTAGAATTTAAAAATAGAAACATGAGGTTAGTCTGTTAGGATAACTTCATATTCATATCTTTGAAACACAGAGGTCAAATGTCAAGCACAGTTAACATCAGTTAAGCGGAAAAGATTCAAGGATAACGTACAATTTTTGAAAGCCAGACAGAAACTGATGTTTTCTGATGTGCTAACATATAGACAGGTGTGAAAAATAAATCCCCTATTACCTTGGTTAGCAGGTCATCTGGCAAGTGACATACTGGTTGCCAGATTGTGAAATTAATTTAATTTTTATTGTCTTTTTGTTGCTCTTACACATTCAGTTGATTCTGGAATTTGATGTCTTGTTATATTCCTAGTGTTATAAGGGAGAGCACGTTATGAAAATACTTGTCTTTGCACCAGACAAATAACAAAATAGAGAAGAGAGCAAAAGAATTTACAAAGATATGGACATTAAGACAATAAAAAGAGACAATAAGCATTAGGGTTCTGGAAACAGTATAGTTTAACAATAAAAATGTAAATCAGAGATGAGGGTTCCTTAAACAGAAGCCTAATTTGCAGTATCTTTATATTATCCTTTGTTTAAATGAACTCTAATTAACGTGTGGCATATTTGCTTTTGTTTAGGTACAAAGGGCGACGTCCAGAATGCCACGCTCCTCATGTGCCCAACCAGCCATCGGAAGCAGCAGCCCATTTTTACTTCGAGCTGGCTAAGACGGTGCTGATCAAAGCTGGAGGAAACTCCTCCACATCAATTTTCACTCAACCCTCTGCCAGCGGGGGCCACCAGGGCCCCCATAGAAACCTTCACCTGTGTGCCTTTGAGATTGGCCTGTATGCTCTTGGCCTTCATAACTTTGTCTCACCTAACTGGCTGTCCAGGACCTATTCATCACATGTGTCCTGGATCACAGGTGAGGGGGGGGTGTGTGTGTGTGGAAGAGGTAAAGTGTTAGAATCATAATGACTAAAATTTTTAAATACAAAATTTACTGTCTTTGCTTTCCATACTCCACCCAGTTACTGATTTCGCTTGTTGCCTGTATATACACTGCATCATTATTTCCCCTTCCCAGGCCAGGCCATGGAGATCGGCAGCGCTGCCCTCAACATTTTAGTGGAGTGTTGGGATGGTCATCTCACCCCTCCAGAGGTGGCATCCTTGGCTGACAGAGCGTCACGGGCAAGGGACCCAAACATGGTCAGAGCTGCAGCAGAGTTGGCCCTGAGCTGCCTACCTCATGCTCACGCCCTCAATCCTAATGAAATCCAGAGAGCTTTGGTGCAGTGCAAAGAGCAGGTACTGTGGCACAGGGTCTACATTTCACAATAATTGATCTACCTGTTGCAGAGCATGTCAGATGCCACTAAATTTGCTTGTTACACCTGGTACAAGCTGCTCAGCTGAGCATCATGCCTGCATTTTGATACCTCTCGTTTTTCCACATTTCAGCACCAAGGTTAACAGGTTAGAGCAACCACATTGTCTGTCTGTCTGAGCAGCACAGATACAGTGGCCTGACATGTGGACATTCAGCTTGTTGCTTATTCCTTATATACAAAAAATACAGGGAGAATGATAAGGTGATAGTCAAACAGATATGACACCTGCAATATTACCTTTGACTACAATTTCAGTACCTATATCTGTAGAACATCCCTCTCCCTTCATCTCTCACACAGGGTTAAATAAATTTTTGTCGCAGTTAAACTCCCGACCACATGCTGTCAGACCTATTTTAATTTTAAGAAGTTTTTAATAATTATTGGTGCAGCCAGTTTTACTAATGGATCCTCATGTATTTGTCATTTGTCATTTGTCTCCTCTTCCTCTTCCTCCTTATTTTCCTCTTCCACCCCTTAATCCTACACTACCTTCTTTCCTCCTAAAAACCCATCACTGTGCAGCAGATAGGAAAAGAACAATCTATGAAAAAAATCTGTCCTGTTTGGATTTGCTTGTCTCAGTTCAGGGCATGTTGTATATTGTTTAGTGCAGGATGTGCAAAAAAGCCTTGCGCCAGTAACCCAGTTAATTTTTTTTTGTTTTTAATTTGACATGGAGGCAAAGGTTTTAAAGAAGAAGTCATTAACATTGTTTGTTGTGACTTGTAAACTCAACATTCAAATTGGACCCCCTTCTCCTCGGCTTACTGCCACAAGAAGCGCATGCCCCCTGCCCCCTGACACTGGTTGCCAGAACAGACCCACCCAAACCAGCAACTAGCTGTGTGAAAGAGAGAGACAAAAACAATGGCAAGACCTAGCAGGAGAAATGCATAATGTGTTTTGATGAAACATCAAAACTATATTGATATAAACAGTGTTGTGACAATACAGTAGCAGCAGAATTAAATACTGTTTTGGTGTTTTCAACAAAGTTTCAAGCAGCAAAACATCCAGGCACAATATCACTTGGTATAATTTAATAACTTGCTAAGGAATTTAACAATATAAGAACAAGGAAATGGAGATAGCTGAACTGATTTAGCCTGTACTTGTTTGCTCTTTTTGGGTCCCACCTTGTGAAGTGTCAGAAACTTAAATCTGTAATTAAGCACGTCAAGAATATGTCAGAGTCTGATTAAATTGCAATGAGTCTCAAATATTCAGTTTTCTTTTCTTGTTAAAGTGGTCTTAAAAACAATGAAAAAAGTATTTGAACATTCTGAAACCTATTAATAGACAATTTATTGCAGTAAATAAATTTAGTAATTGATCTATAGTGCACTCCTCCTCCGTAATCACACACTTCTGTCCCTCTAATTACTTTTCCGTCTGTCACTGTCTCTTTGCAGGACAATGTGATGCTGGAGAAGGCCTGCATGGCAGTAGAGGAAGCAGCCAAGGGTGGGGGTGTGTACCCAGAGGTTCTCTTTGAGGTGGCTCACCAGTGGTACTGGCTTTATGAGCAGTCGGTGGGTGGGGGCTCAGCTCAGCTACGGGAGACCTCTGGGCGCTGTGGGGCCAATGGGGGTTCAGGCAGGAGGCCCCCTGAGTCAAGCTGTGGTGTCCTTGACAGCAGAGCCAACATGGATACTCAGGGGATGGCAACAGTCACTGCCTCAGTCACCGCAGCAGCAGCCGTTGTACCTGTCATCTCTGTGGGTTCCACCATTTACCAGTCTCATGCCATGCCCGGGCAGGCCATGGCTCACCCCCATGGCCAGGGTCTTCACCCCTACACCACCATCCAGGCCCATCTCCCCACTGTCTGCACCCCACAGTACCTGGGACACCCCTTGCAGCATGTCCCTCGACCTACAGTCTTCCCTGTGTCTGGGGCTGCATATCCACAGGTCAGAACTCTTCATAAAATCATTGGGCTTTTGATGGAATTTTCTTTTTTATCAGAAAAAGCAGAGAGGATGTCCACAGGTGTAATTTGAAAGTACAGTTTTTATGTTGTTTTCAACACTAAAAACTATGTGAAGATTCTTTGTCATTTAGGTAACGAATATCCAAGGCAAATTGAATCCAGGGCTTAAAACCTGTGTCTTTTCTGCCCATTCAGTGAGAACTGAAGAAACTTTTTCAAGTACAATTAGTCCACTTGTTCGAGATTAAACTCTCCTTGAATGATCAAGACTCTCAACTACATAAATGGCATTAAGCAGTCAGCTTATATATGCTTATGTTTGACCGATTTCCAAAATTTCAGACTCAAGTCGCAGTGCTCGTCAGTGACACTTTAGGCCAAATGGCCAATCAAATTAAGTAGGAGGCAGGCTTCGCTACTCAGTACATAATTCCTGTTTTGTTGACGAGGAAACAGTAGCGGCAGATAATAGCGAACACGAATGAGTGACTTAGCCTATCTGTACATATAAAGTATTCTTTTGCCCAATGTCCCCTCGTTACTCAAACAGTAATCCTTGAGCACATGCCTGAGCTGTGTGAGTAGCCAAGTGGATCTCCCTTGTAGGACTGGGCATCATTTTAATTTTATTCTTCATTCTGATTCCAATCTGGGTTCCTACAGTGGACCTATGTCCATTATTTGTGTGTTTGGGATTTTTAAAAAACTTGTTTTCCTGTGATAAGGGGATAACAAAATCTGTTTCCAAAATGTTTTTTTCCTCTTTACTAATAGGCAAATATTTTACCAGTGGTCAGTGCCAGCATGTAAATGGCTTATGATACCTGTAAGTAGCTGAATATGTCACATAACAGAGTATTTATTGATCAAGGCATCAGATTGTACTTCAAGGTCTAACACAGGCAGAAATTTTCTTCCTGTTGGAGATAACATTCAGATCAGCTCTTATCATTTAAAGAGAAGACTAGCCACAAATTAATCTATCCCATCATCATAAGATAAGCTGTTATCCCATGATAATGAGATCGCAATTTTGACCTGGGTATAAAAATGAAAAAAGATGATAGTGACCATGACCACTCTCGTCTTCTGTAGTCCTCCAGCTGCACACCTTACCACTTGGAGTACATCTTCTGCAAGCGCCTCTTGCAGAAGCACAAGTGCACTAAATAAAACTGCTCGTTCAGCCAATCAGAAAGTACTCAAAATCAAAATGCCCAACCCCCTTGTCAGCCAGCCCCCTTCCCCATCTAAATGTTGAGCAGTACCTAAAATATGTGATATCAGGTCAGTGCATGGACTCAAATACTCGCCGATACTGATGCAAACATTTCTGGCAACATCTCCAATACTGGTATCAGAGTTGAAACAGCCCTTTTTCCAAATTACCATTTCAATCTAAGATTTTTATCAAAAGTTGTTTTAACTCAACTTCAACCATGTTTAGATAACTTTTAAAGGTTTATCAAAATACTTTTAAAAGCTTTTTTTCAGTCTAATTTTGAATCCTGCCATAGTACTAAACAGCTCTAAAGGTTTTTTAAATCCTTTAAGTGTAAACACAGGTGTGACCTGACCAACTAGAGGATAAGTGGTTCTCCTAAGTTGTCTCCAACCTCAACCTGGGTCCCCCACTAGTAACTGTGCAGGTCCAGAATACAGATTTGTGTGAGGGGGGAAGCAGAGACATAGTTTCCAGCTCAATTTTACAAAGTTTAATCACAATATTAAATACAAAAAAAAATACCTAAATAAATCAATGCTCAATTAGCTGGGGTAAAAGATATTAAAATACTCAATGTGCTAGTCATACTGTGTCATACAGGCTGTATATGAAGGTTTAGCCCTGATCCAATGTTAATTTTACAATTGCCCCCCTTTACCCACACCCACACTTTACCCACACACACACGCTCACATACAAGCGCAAACACACGCACACACAAACACCACAAGCCAACACCTCTAACTGTATTTATCTGTATTTATGTACACAGCAAACCACAGCAGGAGCTCCCAGCAGTACAGCCTGGAAATGAACATTAGCTACAAAAAACGGCACAGAGACAGCATCAAGCGCTCTGGGTCTACAGTCAGTGGGTTCATTCTCACAGACCCAACACACAGTTTCACCTGGTCAACTAAACAAGCAAACCATTCAGAAATGTACGTAGCTGATAAAACTTAGCAAAAGGGAGCAAACTAGACTAAGAGCAGGTAATTTAGGATGTAAACAAATCAGTTTGGGCAAACAATAAACCAATTACAAAATATCCTGATGCCAAACAAGAATGCAGACTAAATGTATCCTTAAGGCAAACAAATGTACTCATAAGGCAAAACAATTGTGGGCTCCTTGGAAGAAAAGAAAGGGGGGAAAAAAAGAAAGGCAAACTATCCTCTACTCTGGGGCTCACCTACGAGACACTGTACACATGGGCCACCTTACTTGACACTTGCATCATAGCAAAAGTTTTAATCCTGCACCACATTCTAGCCAATAAAGGTGGGGAATAACCAACCACAGTTCAACATTACCTGACAGTTACTGAGCTATATAATCAATTCAGTCATTGATATGTATCAGGGACAAACTGAGTGTTTAAACACAAAGTGCCTAACAGCATAGTGCGCCACACACACCTTGCACCAGAATTTCACAATCCTATCTGCCAGCAGAACAATGATGAAGACAAATCAGTCAGATGGCATGAAAACAGCAGTGTACCTATGTGTGCTCTGCATATAGCAGGGCAGAATAATTAATTGGCACGTATGCTACAGCGTCTGCAATCTCATTATATTGAAAGTGAAGCCAATGTTAAAGAGAGGAGGTGACATATTGTGCATTGACTAGGAAGATGAGAGCGGCATGTCAAGGCATTAAGTAGATATCAATTAAGGAGATACATACCCCACCTTGCTACACAGGGAACCTTGCTACTTTAGTTCTTTTAAACTTGACAGCTGCCTCTAACACTGTGCACCATAATACCTTCCTGTTACCCGTTCAATAGTGTGTATGCAACAAAAGTTCCACACTGCAGATGACATTTAAATTTATTTGACACTGAAGCAAAACAGTATAGATTAATTGAAGCCTTTTTTAACTGATCAGAAGACATAAAACTTGAATGCAGATTAAGTTTTTTAATCTCAATGAGGAAAGACAGAGATTGCAGTGTTGGGACAGAAATGTCTGGTGAGTAACAATGTGCTTTGCCCTTTACCTCTTTCGTCTTGGTATGGTTTCAGGTCTTCAATTAATTTGACAAACAGATCAGTTCTGTCATAAAAACAAGTTTCTTTCAATTACAACTCTTAGCCAAAATCAAACCAAATCTCTCTCCTCAGGACTTTGAAAGGCTTATTTATGCTTTTATCATATCCAGTCTAGACTACTGTTTGTTGGACAGTCTTTAGTCAGCTAAGACAGCCATCTTTTCAACAGTCCTCAGCTTCAACTAATTTAAAATTCAGCAGCCCATCTTTTAATTTGATATGGGGATAAAAAGCCACATAACACAACTTTGGGCCTCCCCCCACCAGTTTCCTGTCCATTTTAGGATTGATTTTGAGATTTTATTGTTTCTCTAAAGATTTTAAATGTGCTAGTGCCACCTTATTTATGTGACCTTCTAAGCTTTTAAACTCCAGTTTCCCAGATGTTCCTAGATCCCGATGCAAAGGTAAAGGCGACAGCCATTGTGGTGGCGACACCCAGGGTCTGGAATAACCTGTCATTTCACATTAAGACTACTTAAAATGTACAAAGAGTTAAGTCATTGCTTAAAACCCACATCCACTCTTTGGCTTTCAACTCAGGTTGAACTAAGCATTTCACTTGTGTCTGTGTGTGTTTTCAGGATGTATTCACTTGTGAAGCTGTGCACATTTTCTAGGATTGTTTTAGTCCTGCTTTAGTTGCTTTGGCTGAGTAAGCTTGTACAATTATTCTTAGACATGCTACACAAGTGTATTTGGCATTGAGCATGTTTACATGCACACCAATGAACTGATCATTATCAGATTTGTGGGATTACTAGAATTTCTGGAGTTACAAGATTGCAAGATTACATCATGTAAACAGCATTGTTTTATCAGATAAAGGCCGTTATGAGATTATGAAAAATCTGATAAACACACCTAGCTTTCTGCCCAGTATTCCATTACAATCAGTTCATGCATACAGCTTAATCTGGTTTATGTTGTTCTTTAACATCTGCTTATGTATAAAACTAATATGTAAAAACCAATGTAGTTAAAAACGCAACTGAGTGCTGTACACTGAATAAAAGCTCCTCGTCGTTTTCTGCTTGTGGACATTACATGAAGAAGGAACACAAAAATGAGTGTTACAGAGTTTAAGACCAATGTTACCCTTTTTTAATTGTGGTGGACCGCTTGCCTCCTTCATCGCCCCTGTGACAGGAGCATCAAACATCAAAAAATACTCAGTATTATGAACTACTGCAAAAACTTCTTACTAACAATGCTGCCACAACGCCCTACTGATAACTACTATGCCTGTTCTCTCTTCTGATGACACTAACAGCATCTAACTATTGTGATTGATTGAAAGGTGGCTGTAATAATCCTAATCCTAATAATGACCTAAAATTGATTTGGGCAAGTCAGGTGACTTTTATGTAAGTGAACAGTACAACCAGGGATGTAATCTAAAAGGATTTAAAAGGACATTGTTTTATTTTCATATGGACCTTAAGTGTGTTTTGCAGACATAGCAACTCAAACTTAAGGACACCCTTGACTGGCAGCAAAGCCATGTTTTAAAATAACAGGAAATTTCTTCTTTTGCAGCAGTTGGCTGTTAATTTAAAAATATGGCAGGACCCCAGAATGCAGACACAGGCATTGAGACGTGCAGGAATTACTCAGCAAAGAGCAATTTATTGTGAATTCCAAGGCCGAGTCAGAGAGCGAATTTAGTCTTTTCAAAAGCAATATTCTTAGGACTTGGGAGCCACTAGAAGACTGAAGTGTATGGCAGGAGGGCAGACTGGGCACTCAGGAGGGTGAGTGTAATTCACAAGGCTTTAAGTATTCCGGCACCCTGCCGGATCTCCGGCGTTTGACTATGATTCAGTAAAAAAAAAACACAAAAAAACCCCACAAAAAAAAAAACTTGTTAGGCCCCTCCCTCAAACTGCTACTGTCCAGTCCTAGGTTACATATCTGTTGCTATGGCAACGGTGGCGCATACACATGCAGCAGCCGGTGGCTCCCTCAACTTTAGAATAACAAAACCAAAAATGAGCAATCATCTCGTTTTTATGACTGAAAATCGTATTACTTATGACAGTAATACACTCGTCAATATCAGAAGAGGAAGTGCAATGATTGGATTAAGTGCGGCAGACCTTGAGATGATCTCTGCTCTGGGCATTTCAAGATCCGATAATCAAAACATTCGGACCGGACGTCATCGCAAGTGGTGTGGTCGACCCAGGAAGAGAGGTAAAAGAGCCGGGATAAGAGTTAAGCTAAGAAGGCTTGGACCTAAGGCTGTTCCACTACCCAGCCTGCTCCTGGCAAATGTCCGGTCACAGGACAATAATATGGACGAGATCAGACTCAGACTAACTCAGCAAAGAGACACCAGAAACTGTGGCGCTCTCATCTTCACAGAGATGTGGCTAAATAACAACGTACCGGATGAGGCTTTAGCACTGGACGGGTGGAGCCCATTCCGGGCCGACAGAACACAAGACTTCAGTAAGACGAGAGGAACTCTGTGTGTACATCAATGATGCTTGGTGCACAGGTGCAGTCAGAGTGGATGGAAAATGTTTACCTGACCTTGAGTTTTTACTGCTGAGATGTAGGCCATATTACCTGCCCATAGATTTCACCAGTGTGTTTGTTGCTGCTGTTTACATTCCACCGGATGCAAATTCAAAAAGTGCACTCCAGGAATTGTATGAGGCCATCAGCAGTCACATGGCAAAACAGCCCGATGCTGTTATTATTGTTGCTGGGGATTTTAATCAAACAGACCTCAGAACTGTTTTG
>JAPZDZ010000003.1:79400-89885 GCA_029783805.1 Acanthurus tennentii
GAAATTACACATATATTCATCTTCGAAAATAAGCATAAATTGCTGCTGCATATGTTTTCAGTGTTCAGCAAATAGTGTCAATATGCCACACTTCGTTTTTCTCCGCCGAGTTAACCTGTAGCATGAACGTTATCTCCGAGTGGTCTGGAATGCAGCATCCAAGCCGACGGTTGTTTCATTGAAATCAGATCAGAAAAATGGAGAGTAAATTCATGAAGCTAGGGGAAGATGTCCTAATTGACAACGGCCTTATAAACAAATGGCGCTGGGCATGGACAGAAGAAAGGGATGGAGATGGCAAGCCTTTTGGGAGCTGGTGCCAGAAACTAAGAGAGCCAGGTACTTGTTTCTGTGTGTTGTGCCCGAAGAAGCTGGTGTATGCAATTAGCAGCAAAAAAGTTCTATGACGCCACGAAGGATACAGTACCCTGCCAAGCACAATGCCAAAAAGTTGTTTGCCAAATTGCCTATTGTGTATATGCGTCGGATCCACTGCACCCCCGCTCCCTGGAAAAAAGTTCAGGCTCAAGATTTTTTTTTTACTTTAAGCCCTGGATTCAGGAGAGAGGAGTTTATGATAGTTTCAAGGAGGACAGTGGGTTCTCTGAAAAATTAAGCTGGAGCGGAATCAAGAAAGTCAGACAAAGCATGTAAGACAGTAGGCTGGTCCCAGGAGATCAGAGCATGAGAGGAAAACACAGGAAGTACTGGAGCAAGTAACAAACAACACCAAAATTCTGAGAGCCAGACAAGATAACACGGGAGAGTAATCTAAACGGGAGGGATGATCTAGCAACAAGTGGAAGAGTGAGCCAGTCTTATATACTGCAGAGATGAAAACTGCTTGATTGCATGATCAGGAACAGGTGTGTGATGAGCACGGAGTGTGCTGACTGATCCCTGAAAAAAAAAAAATCTGGCTCTGCCCAGCTCCAGATGCACAAACACAGAATACAGACAGGGGAAGACAGAAACAGGCAACCCATGGAGGCTTTTAGGGTTGATCATGGTGACACTGTCTGACCAGTGCAGTGTCCAAGATGATTTTTTGGGGGATCCAGGAGTGCTCCTCCAGGCTGTATCCTTCTCAGTCAACCAAATATTGAAAACTCCGACCACACTGTCAGACATTCATGAAGCGAAGTATGGTATAGGCTGGGTGGTCATCGATGATCCAGGTGGGAGAAGGGTTGTCACCTGGAGGGCAAAGCTTACTGGTGGAAACTGGTTTTAACTGGGAGACATGAAAAGTGGGGTGGATAGATAATCCATTTAGAGTCAATAAACCAGACTTAAAAAGTACCATGCACTAGCATTTGATTATATATTTCCATCACACATATCCCATTTTGATCATTAATGATCAACTACTCAATTATCAGTGATTATTCCTTGAATACCACAGAATACTAGACATTTGCCTTGTAAGGTGTGATATCTTTGGACCTATGTATGTGGAATGTGCAGTTCCCAGTGTAGCTGCAGCTATGCTAGCTTACACTGTTCAGCTGTGTTGGTCAACACTCCCTCGCTTTGCATGTATATGAGTGAGTGTTTTTTTCTACTCTGCTTGTTTTGATCATGTATGGCTGGTGAGAGGTCATCATGTGGCCCTGGGAGTTTTCTGCAGTGGCCTGCATGTATACATGTGGCTCCCTCTCCCACCTTCACTGCAGAGTGAGTTATCAGGAGGACTTGGACAGGTCCCAACCACTTCTTTTGGTCCCACCTTTTAGCTCGTATGTCTTTTACCATCACACAATCTCCTGGCTAAAATAAATGGAACATACTGGTAACTGGGTTTAGCAGAGCAGCTTTCACCTACGAATGGATACTTGACAACAAAGATGAGAGCAATATTGAATTAAAGCTAAATTCATAATAACAGTTGATGGTTGGGCTTCCTTGCAGTTGTGTTGATCTTGCCTAGATGAGGTGGTCTGGCAAACAGAATTTCAAAAGGACTTCGATTAGATCTTGTTCTTGTTTGCATGCACATATACATTAGAGCAATGGGGAGAAACTTAGTCCATGGCAAACCTGTTTCTGTGCTGAAACAGGTTTGCAGAGGTTCGGCAGAGTCAGAGTCCAATTCTGCCCTGGATGACAGGCAACCCTTGAGGTGTGGACCCACTGTAGGACTTGGGATCAAACAGGATCTGTAATGAACAGACGGCTGGGACGGCCATCACCAGGGTGCCACCATTCCTAGACATGTTTGATTATGAACTCAATCTCCTTAAGTGAGGGAGGCAATTGGATCTGGGCCATTAAGTGAAGGTGAAATTGAAATGGTTGAAAAACAAGCCCCAGCGATCCTGGCAGGGATTTAATCGTTTAGCAAGATTGAATATAAGCAAGATTTTTCTGATCTGTCCCTTTACCCTAATACACCACTGTTGTACAGACATAACATAATCTAAATATGCAAAATAATTTGGATAATTAATTACAGACAAGGAGCATATGTCATAAATTGTTAGTTAAAGAACTAAGATTTACTCAGTTGTAGGAAGAATGCAACATGTAATGCTAATATGTGATGAATGATTCAACTCTAACAGTCATTTCAGCTGAAACCCCAGTTGAAAGCACACCTGGCAATAGGTCAGGATGAAATAAAAAAAAATTCAAGTGGTGTCTATGAATAGTTACCTCATCTATAACTACGAGTAGCCTGCAGTTGTGGTAAGGCTCTTATAATTTTTTGTTTGTGTCTGTCTGATCTTTGTTTGTTTGTTTGTTTGTTTATGTGTCTGTGTCTGATGTTTGTTTGTTTGTGTGTCTGTCTATTTAGGGCATGCACCCAGCCTTCATTGGTGCCCAGTACCCATTCTCAGTGGCTGCTGGACCCCAGCCACCTATGGCAGCCACAGCTGTGACCTTTCCTGGTGTCCCTGTACCATCCATGACTCAAATTGCCGTCCATCCTTACCACACTGAGACAGGCCTACCTTTGAGCACCACTGTAGCAGGTCAGGAATACACAGTGTGTGTGCTTGTCTGTATTTACCAAAGCTGTTATCGCTGTTCTTTAATCTTTAGGCCATGTTAGATTTAGCTTAGTAAATGCTATAGTACCATCTGATAGGTTACTGTGTGTTGTTCAGTTTTTAACAGGATAATATGCCTGTCATATTTTACAGTAGGCAGTGTACACTCTGGTCCCACTATCCAGGCCATACAGGGAGCATCTCTTCCCTCCCTTTCCTCACAGCCTGGTTCATTGGTCAGCACTTCATTTCCAGCAGAGGATGAACAGCACACCCAGCCTATCAGCCAGCAGGGCCTGCACTACCTGCATTCTGCTTACAGAGTTGGTGAGAAGTTTGTATCGTAGGATTGAGTTTTGAAAAAACATAGATACAATGTAGTAGGTTAACTAAATAAATTGAATTTCTATTGATCTTTTGTGTGAAGGCATGCTGGCATTGGAGATGCTGGGCAGGAGGGCTCATAATGACCACCCTAACAACTTTTCCAGAAGCCCACCATACACTGAGGATGTCAAATGGCTCCTGGGACTGGCTGCAAGACTAGGTAGACCTGTACATAAATGAAATGAAATAATGGAATGATGATCTGGCTAATGCAGATATATATGATTAATGATTAAGGCTTCCAGTAAATACTTGAGTATTGCTGCAAGCACAGCAACACAAATATAATGTCTCTGCCTGCTGTAGCTAGAAGTGAACAAACTGCAACTTAACAATAAGAAGAACTGGTGTAAAAGAATAGGTTAGATAATTATATGTGTTACAATAAAGCATAGTGAATAGAAGACAGTGGCCCTGCTACACTGCAACGTTCTGCTGATATGGGGTCATAATAACAAAAGAGAGAGTACCATTTTTAAAAATGCCATTTGTAATATTTGGCCAGAATTTATGTTTAAAATGTTTAAACATTTTGTTGGAGAAACTGTTAACCATAATCTCAGTTGTAAAATGGGCCTCAGTCACTCCTGGAAGCTGTGTTCAGTCCTACCCCAGCTGTGTTCGCATGGGGGGTGCAGTCTGCATTATAAACACCAGTGTTTGTCCAGTGCTTAAAGCTTCTGTTCTAGGCAGACCGATCAGACAATACGATGCCAGCTACTAATTGCAGCCAAAGAAGGCCACAGCAAAATTTCCTATTTAATAATGGAGACAAAAAAAGGGTTACTTGCAGTTACCTCCACTGAATTAATGACAGCATGACAAAACTCAAATGCAGTCAGAACATAAAAGCATTAAAATGGCTGTGTTCATTGGGTATCTGTGTACCCAAAAGTATTGAATTAGAAATTAAATACTCACCACCAGTAACCAATAACTCTCAGTTATATTAATGTCTAAAGCTCAGCTTAAAGGTAATCAGCAAGCACAAACTACATCTTAGAAAAGCTCATTATTTGCAAGTCAGTTCCTCTTTCCCCAATCCACATATCAAGTCTGCTTCATTTTTTTCTTTCTCTGCCTGTCTGTCCTGTCAGGAGTCAACCATGTGTACCAATTCTGTGTTGGAGCAGCTAAGGGTGTCCTCAGTCCGTTCGTCCTGCAGGAAATCATCATGGAGGCTCTGCAGAGACTGAACCCTGCCCACATCCACGCCCACCTCCGAACTCCTGCTTTTCACCAGCTCGTGCAGCGCTGCCAACAGGCCTACTTGCAGGTATGATACATTTGCATCCACACTGCAGCTGTAACTGCACTCAGTAAGGGGTACATTAAAAAATGTCAGTAAATAAATATTGCAACATTGCAATAGCTAAGTTTGCCTGAAAAGATGGTCAGTTAAACTTTGATTTCTCTATTAAATACAGCAGTAAAAAATAGAAACTTTTTTCTCAATAACAACAACACATACAATAATAACAGTAACTCAAAAAACTCATAAATAGCTATCTTAAATTCATGGAGAGTTTAACTTGCATGGGAAAATCAGAGTAAGCTATTTAGATTGTGGGGTTAACCCTGGAAATCCACTGGTTGCGTGTGTTGAGTTTCAGAGTGCAGCACGGAAAAGCACAGCCGGACAGATGAAATTGTGAGACTGTGACGTGGCCTTGCAGTAATAACAGAATTTCATGCAAGTCATAAAAAGATAACAACAAACAAACTAACATTATGACGTTTAATTTACGTAGTTAAATTACATGAAATCTGATGTGAAAACACTGTATTATACTGAAAATTTATCCGATGTTTTAAATTGGTGACTTCCTTTCCTTGCTCGATCTTCTCTGTATGGATTGATGTGCTGTGCTCCAGCATCTGACATAAATAGAAGTCTTGTGTGTGTGCTACAAGAGGGGTCTGTATTGCCATAGCTGCAACGGAGTAGAAGCACAATGGGGCAGAGCCAGTGAAAGCACAAACATTGACTAGAGTGAAGTGAATTATATCTGCTTTGCTGTCGAGATGGACTAAAACGCATCTGGTAGTATTCAGGGATTAGTGAACAGCTGTCATTGTAATAAGAGTGGCTGCTATGATTGAATTTATTCTCCTTTATATCATATATCTGAATTCACTTAGACTGTGTTTCTCTGATCTGATCTCTAAATGTTCACAGTTGTCAGGCTGCCTGTACATTCATACCTCCCTCTGTGTTTTTGTAGTACATCCACCACCGGCTCATCCACCTAACCCCTGCTGACTACGATGACTTCGTCAACATCATACGTAGTGCTCGAGGTGCTTTCTGCCTGACGCCTGTGGGTATGATGCAGTTTAATGATGTGCTGCAAAACCTTAAGAGAGGCAAGCAGACTAAGGAACTCTGGCAGCGCATCTCTCTGGAGATGGCAACCTTCTCCCCTTGAGTATGTTGCTCAGTGGAATAATGTGGTGGTGCTGGGCCTGGGTTTGAGGAGTCCCATCCAGCATCATTGTAGCGGCCAGCATTGCTACGGAGCTGGCCACATTCATGTTGTCTGGCTTTGTTGGGGGCCCTGCTCCCTGCTATGTGAACTCAAAAACAAACACAGCATACGGGCAGTGCAATCAGCTCCCACAACCCTGACCAACAGAGACTTTTTTTGTGTGTTTGTCACCCTTGGAGCTCAGAAGAGTAGAAGGCCAATTTCCTGCCCTCCTTTGTTTTTGAAAGACTTCTTATTCATTTTATCATGGTTCTTGCTTGTGTAACTGTGGGATTTAAGTGTACCTCTCTTTCTTTCTCTAACTCGTCTCTTCCATTTCCCCCTGAAAGAACGAAAGCCATGGATGGGGATCACTCATCCTCCATCCTCACTTTATTCAAGTGTAATTTTGTTTTAGATGATTTCACCATGTGTGGCTCGTTTCATGCTGCAACATTCCTGTCTAGAGTGGCAGTTGCTGTGAGGCCTTATTTGCCAAAAGCTTGTCACTCTGGATCTGAATTTTTGCAGAGTGGAGCAAAAGAAGTATTTGCAAGAAAAAAGGGTTTAATATAAGAAATTATATTGTGAGTAAGGGTAAGGGTTTTTTCAGCATTTTGCTCAGTCTTTTTTTGATACTTTGTATAGAATATAACATTTAAACGGAGAAGGATGAAAAGAGAATGAAAGAATGTTATAAGTCCTGTTGTTGTCTTTGTGTGGGATCCATATTCACATTTCAGCCAGTCTGAGGAGTGACATGAACTCATTTCCAGACCATAACCAGTGGCCATGTACCCACTGTTGGGCCAGGCAATTTGTGTGTAACAGTCAAAATTTCTGGATGAGTGTTTTGCTGTTTCTTGTTGATAGTATTTAAATGTTTTGATTGCCCCCCCCACAAGATTATATAAGTTTTTTTCCATGCAGTAAGGAGTTGTGAAAAATGCTTGCTGCTCATATTCCATTAGAGGCTCCTTCTTTTCTTAATATAAATTATATCTTTCTACAAAAGATTTCTAGAAATTTAACGAAATAAGCCTAATTCATTCTGTAATTCTATTCGAACGTAACTGCAAAATTTCCACTAAAATAAAAACTCAATTGATAAATAACTGGCATTTGCAATCGAGAATTACATGACAAGACTCCAAGCATTTGATACTCCCTAGGACAAACACTAATTAGGGTAAATAAATATTGAGATGCCACACCCAGCCTTTCTTTTCAGCATCTTTTCACTGAGTAGTTCAATGGCATAGACAGTCCCAGAAGCTTCACACTGAAAAGTTTAGGGAAGTGGCTATGCGCTGCTCTTTATTGGACATGATGAAATTATGTACATCTTTCAAACCAGTCAGTGCAGGGACTTTTTCACCTCAATCTAATGAACTGAATGGATTAGGCTGACTACCTCCTGTGTTAGATGCAGGGAAAGCTACTAGTAAAAGTACCACTGATTGTTTGGTTCCCAATTGGCCACAAGGGGTAGCAAAAATAACATTCCTACACTCAGAAACAGACCTTGAAAAAGCCACACAAAGCTTTGAAAAAACTTAAGATAATGCATAAATCTAAGAGTGTGTTTTGGTCTTACAAGAGGGAAAAGATAATTGAGAAGTAGGTTGCAGTGTACTTTTTCAGTGGGTATGCATGTCAGATGAGACAGTCCCACACAAGGCTTAGGCAGTGGCTGTAACTCAATTTTTGGCAAACTTGTTCTTTGGAACTGGTAGCCTCCTAAAGGTTTTGTAGTTACCCAAATTCCCATCAATCTCACACACACACACACTTGAATGTGTGAGGCCACAGCTTTGTTTTGAAATGTCATTACAATAACTCCTATGTAGACCATCTCTCACTGGGACATTGCAACTATGGCACAATAGTAACACCTCTAAAGACCAATTAATAGGAAACCATGCCTATGTAACTCAATGGCCAGTGGACTGGGACACTGCTGTGGTCTGGTTAGTTTTCACTGAGCTAGTTATTGCATGTGTTCAAATACTCACCCTGACCTGTCAAAAATCAAACACAAATGTGTTTTAGTGGCCCCCTTTTTTAATATGGTCAACTTATAGACCATGGTGCTGTTACTTTAAGACACATTGCCGTACCATCTTTGTCTAGGCAGCTGCTGTGGTTCTGAACCCATATCTCTAACTGGCTCTGGACCTCACAGGTAAAGTTGACTTAGTAGAAAATGTACTGTGATATTTTTGTATTTCTCAAAAAGTGTAGCTTCATTGAAAAGTTCTATATGTGCTGATTGCTTAAGGTTCTAACTTAGAGTGAAAAGAATCAGATAAAGATAAAAAAGATAAAGCAATACTAAAATTGTAGAGTTTACTTAATAAAGATAATTTAAACACTGAATTGCTATGTGTGTGGTGCGTGGTTTATTTGGAGTTCATGAATGAACTATTTTGAGGTCATCCATGTTTTAGACAGCAAGGTCAAGGTCAAATTTATTTATGTAGCACATTTAAAAACCACCAAAAGGTGACCAAAAAGATTAACAAGCTCAAAAATCAACAAAAAAACAAAAACAATTAAAGCTGCAAGCAGCGTTGGACGGGCCCTCGCACCCTGCCGCCTGCTGGAGCTGGCAGCAACTTGCCCTTGACACGGCCGACTGCTTGTGCTCGGTTCACAGCCTTCTTTGTCTCATGCAGGCAGGCCAGAACCAAACTACACTCACTGCTTTTAAAGTGGAAATCAGGCAGTGAATCAAGTTAATCCATGTGCTAAATCAAAGTGTACTCTATTAAACCATTAGCTGACACCGATTCAAAACGGTAACATATAAAAGAAAATGCTCCCTTATGTATTTCCTACAACAAACACCTCCACCACTGTAACCTGTGACGTCAGCCTGTCATCCCTCCTTTCTGTGCCTGTTCACAGCCAGCAGGATGCTGCTCTCAGCAGCTTTTTCACATCAACATCACATGAGCAGCAGAGTAGGGCAAAGCAGAGGAGAGAACAGAAATAAGGAAAACATTTTAGAAAACCTCCTGAATAGTACCACGAACTTGATCAAATCTTTCACAAAATAAGGTATATGTGATTTGTTCCTCTCATGGACTTGTACTTGAAATGTGTTGATGTGATCTAACCCTGCAGCTCACTCAGCTGAGTTTGGAGAAATGTTGAAGAAAATAACTTAAAGGCCTTAACTGACATTTTTTTAAGTACTTTTAATTGAAAGTGTGGTGCTTTAAATTTAGAGTTTCTAGCATGATCCATCTAGCCTTTTAAAAGTGTGATTGACATGTCAACTGTGAGCATAAGAAGTTTACGCAGTGTGAGATGTGTTTGTGTTGCTCACAGCAGTGACATCCAGATGAATGTTCCCATCAACATGAGTTACTACATCACGTCCAAAATGATTGCTCAGCCTGAGGGCATTACTTCTGATGCAAACTGCTCCAAACTATATCTTACCAAAACACAATTCCTAGTTTGGCCACAAGGTGGAAGTAGAGTGTCACTTTTCAGCTTTAGTTAAAGGATGATTCACATGAGTGGCACAGTGAAGTTTTCTCTCATTCACTCCAATGGAGAAAGCATTCCCACCCACACCTGTTTGTGCATCCACTGGGCCAACATACTTTTAGCTACAGACTTCATTCAAATTTTAAATGAGTCGCAAGACTTTGATCTTTAAATCTTGCATTTACATGTTTTTGCTATCTTGTACTGTTTCTGAGTTATCACAGTTTTAGTTTTAGAGTTATTTGTGCTGCCTCTGAGGTTTTATAATGTGTGTGTATTGCAGCCTGCTCTCCTGCTCAGAGTGAGTCACATGAACCAGCTGAGTGGAGCCGCAGCGGAGACAGAGACCACAGAAAGAGAACTGCATTGTTGAAAACCTCCTGAAAAGTACCACAAACTTGATCAAATCTTACACAAAATAGCATATTCCAGGAGGTTTTTTTTCGTCCATTCAAATCTCAACATAGAAAAGAAAAAAAAAAATCTTCCCTTATGTATTTCCTAGCACCAACTTTGCCATCCTCCACCAGTGTGACCTGTGGCATGTGCCTGTCATCTCTCCTTACTCTGCCTGTATACAGCCAGCAGGATGCTGCTCTCAGCAGCTTTTTCTCTATCTCAATCCAATGGAGAAAGCAATCCACACCACACCTGTTTCAGCTTCCACTGGGCCAACATAGTTTTAGCTACAGACTTCATTCAAATTTTAAATCAGTCACAAGACCTTGATCTTGAAATGTTGTGTTTACATGTTTTCTCTATCTTGTACAGTTTTTGAGTTATTACAATTTTAGTTTGATCTAAAAGGCATTACTTCTGATGCAAACTGCTCAGTTAAATATCTCATACAATTGATTCAAAATGGATTTTTGTCGACGTCATTCAGACTTCAGCCGTCAAACCTTAAATACTCCACAGATGTTTTTCCCAATTTCATAACTTTCTTCGCCATCATCGGTCACGTAATATTTTTTTGACATATCTTATCAGCTGATCTCCTCATGGTGCCCGTGCGTGGGGAACAGTGCGTCTCCTTTGGCCTGATCGCTCACTGTCTCCCGCTATTTCTCTCTTTCATTGAACATGGCTTATGTATGTAGTGTAATACGTTTTTTTACAAATTAGCATCGCTACCG
>JAPZDZ010000003.1:97116-124283 GCA_029783805.1 Acanthurus tennentii
CACACACACACACACACACACACACACACACACACACACACACACACACACACACACACACACACACAGACACACAGGACTGGCTCTTATGGTTTCAAAGCTAACTGGGGAATAGAGGAAGGGGCAGACAGTGGGTTAGGCAGGGCTGACAACTAATTTTTAAAGGAGAATTAACTTCTTAGACCTCTGCTAATAAGTCAAAACTGTGATTCCAAATACCAAAACTTTAATATTATGAGTTTTTGTGTGTTGTTTAAAAAAATATCTACTTTACTTTATTTTAATATTTGCAATTCCGTATGACTGCACATTTTTTAAGAATGATGACAGAAATGTGCCCATCTCTAAGACTCAACTGAAACAATATTGGCTGGTTACAAAGTAAGGCTAGTTTAAATAGAAAAAAATGTATGTATGAATGTTCACTAAATGACAATTCATAATTATTAAAAGCTGGGAAAAAGAGGAGGATGTTTTTTGGGGTTATTTCAGGGTTCCTTACAAAGGGCTACTTGGGACAACACAGGCAGAACCTAAAAAGCTAAACCTAAAAAGATTAATGCATGGCGCACCTTAATGCATGGTTAGGCAGTACAGCATCATGGAATACTGAACTACTTTAAGTTTAAAGATATTGAAAGGATAACTAGAAAATTGCATTTCTTACATAAAAAATGGTGAATGGTGAAAGCTGGAATGAATGCTAAAAACAGTCTACAATTAAATATCTAAACAAAATCAAATTATAGCAGTGCACCGCCTAACAACCTAGAAGCTTAATTGCATTAAATGCAAAAACTAACAGCTACATTGCAAAAGAGCTAGAAATGCAAATTTCAATATTTAAATGCATTGCACTGATATGTTAAAAAGACATAAAGGTTGATAGCAAAACTGGGAACTGATCTCCATTGCTCATAACAGTGCTGTAAAGGCCTGGAGGATGAGCTTTGATTCTGTCAAAGCACTATTCACATCTATTGTAATAAGTTGTTGAATCAAGCAAGTGTTCAGTTGTTACTACATTTTACTAAGACCTATTGTTGTCACTCAGTAAGTTTATATTTGAGGTGTACTTTTTATTCTTTACAGGCATTGCTCAACACTCAGAGCAAGCTGAGAGCACTGGTCCCTAATTTCACCTTCAATTTAGGATTTTCTGGGAAGTTCTATCACACAGGTACAGAATATCTGACATTAGTGTAAAAACACAGCTTTCTGTATCAAACATTGTTCTATAATCTACATTTACACAACAGTAATTTGCAGGATGTTACAATGATGTGTTTGTTAGAATAAATTATGTTTTTCATCATAATATTTTTAACTTTAAATTGTTCAGGAAAATGTAAACTCATAGCAGAACTAATACCAGATCAAGGTCATCATTTAGTTCTGACTAAATGAGATTCATTATCTTAGGGTATCTTCCTTGCACTGAGTACCACTCTTACAGCAGTGTCACCTTTTCTCATTTTTAAAACCTTTTTTGTAATGTTTTTTTTGTGTGTGTGTGTACACGTGGTTATATGCATGCATTTGTGTGCATGTTATTAGGAACTGATGAGGAAGATCAGGGAGATGACATGCTTCTCCAGCACAGGATGGACTTCTGGTGGTTTCCTCATATGTGGAGCCACATGCAGCCTCACCTCTTTCACAATGTCAGTGTCTTGGCTGAGCAGATGAGGCTCAACAAGATCTTTGCTCAGGTTAGCAGCACTTACACACTGGGGACATGGCCCACTACACAGATATATTAACAGTGGATGGACTATGTAGCTTTCAGGTGATAGAATTAAAAAGCAGTTTGTAACTAGAGTGTAGGTGGCTTCACAGAATGTCAACCACAACTGGCACTACATTGCTAGTGCAAAAACTATATAGCTACATGAGTAGCAGTGCAGTAACAGTAGTGCCTGCTTCTATCACTTTTCTCTTTTGTTATGTATTCTTTTATGATAGGCTTTTTCTAAAAATTGCAACAACAGCACCGATGGAAGTAACAGTTTAACATTTTTTGTTCATTTATACTGCTAGTACACCTGCATTTGTGGCAGTATATGCTTCCTTTCCTCTTTGCTCTTTTCTCACCTGACCAGACTTTCTCCTTATCTTTCCTTCTGTACTCTGATTCCTGCTCATTTGCACATATCCCATCCCTTTTTCTATGTCATCTACCTCCAGGAGCATGGCATCCCAACAGATATGGGCTATGCAGTGGCTCCACACCACTCTGGGGTTTACCCTGTTCACAGCCAGCTCTATGAGGCCTGGAAGTCTGTGTGGGACATCAAAGTTACCAGCACTGAGGAATATCCCCATCTGAGACCTGCACGTTACCGCCGTGGCTTTATCCATAATGGGATTCAGGTCAGTCTACTTGAACAAAAAGCTGACACACAGTCAATAGAGAAGAGGAACATGAAAAAAACACAATAATGATTATAACAACTACAACTACAACCACATTAATAATAATGCAATATTATGGGGGGAGGTCCAGTGTAAATCTGTTGTGATTCGCATTAGGTATTTCTACATCTTCAGATTGGGCATATACTGACAGACAAAAATCTTAAGCCAAGCGCAGCAATTCAGCACCTATCGCACCTGCAAATGTCACGGAATATAAGCAAAAACGAAACACTGTTTTTGTTTTTGATAGGGCAGTACCTAGATCAAACAAAGAATTTAAAATTGTGAGGACTATGCATAGCTTTACCTTTTAATGAAAAGAAAGCTTATATCAGCCACAGTTGTGATCCTGTATATAAACCAGGGCAATCCATGTTCCAGTATTCTCCTGGCTTGATGCTTAACAGTTATGACCCTACCCTTAACCTCAGTTCTGATGTAAAATCATAATGGCAACAACTAAATATCAGTAGTTTGTTAAGAAGCTACCACGCAACTAATTATCTCTGTGTGTTTTAGGTGTTGCCGAGGCAGACATGTGGTCTGTTCACCCATACAATCTTCTACAATGAATATCCTGGAGGCTCTAAGGAGCTAGACAAAAGCATCAGAGGAGGAGAACTCTTTCTCACTATTCTTCTAAACCCTGTATGAATACCAACCCTCATGCACACATCAGAATCTTAGGCTTGAGACTTGGACTTGAGACACAAAAATGAGGACTTTTGACTAGACTTTTACTCTTTCATCATAAAACTTGACTTGCCTGGACTTGATTGCCTACCTTATGCTGCATAGTTTGTGTCCTTTAGTTATAATTCTAAATGTAAAGAGTAAATCAAACTGCAAAAGAAAAACTTGAAATTAAGTTCAGTTAACAGCTTTTAAAACTGATAAGAGCAGTTAACTCAACTTTGAATTCCAGTTATGCCCTTTTTTTGCATGTGTGTGTGAAGAGGTTCCAAGCCTTTTACCTCATGCACTATGCTGTGAAATGATCAAAGTACTTCCTTAATGCTAAGGTAATAATGAGAGAAAAAAACTTACTTGAGGCCTTTTGATCAGTTGCATGTTGAGTGTTCTTACCGACCAAATTAATAAAAAAAAGTTGCCTTGATTTATTAATTGCAGCTGCACAATAAATGCCCTGTTTCCATTAAAAATGAATGTATTAAGTAGGGATGGGTATCGTTAGGATTTTTATGAATCCAATTCTGATTCTGGTTCTGCTTAACGATTATCTGCTGAGCGGAGGACTGAGTCTTCCGCATATGGGCCGCGTGCGCTACCGAGTGAACTAAACGGGGCCCCATCTCTTTGTCTTTCAAAATGAAGACACACTTTAGAGCGTTTTCGGTCCATCATGCATAGTTAGCCCAGTTAGCCACAGCCTTTTCCTCTTGTTTCTCCGGTGTTTTTTTTGTTTTCCTCCGGCTTGTTGAAGTCAGCCTGGATGCGTGACGTAGTCACGTAACAGACAGGTCCTGATTCCTGGCAGACACACAATTTCGGTACCCAACCCTAGTATTAAGCTTGTTTTGGCAATCTGCTGTTGTCATTTTTGTCTTAAGCACTAATAGATTAGAACTTGCTTTTTTGACTGGCAGATCCTGTTTTAAAAACTAAAGACTACACTGGAGTTACATCAAAAGACCTAAATCAGCCTTAGAATACAGACACATACACACATGAAATCACAAACAAGTTAAATTGATATATTTGCTTGTGGTATGTATTATTTATTTGGCGTAAATTGTTTTTATTCATAAGAAAAATGTTTGGCTGTATTTTTCTCAATCTTAAATTCTGCTCTTTTATAGTTTTTGTGTAAATTAAAAGAGGATTTTTTTGTATCTTTGAAGCACATATCTGAATCTCCTTTGAGTGTAGCCAAAATGTTTGTGTGTGAAAAGCATTACATTCCCAGTCAAGTTTGTATTTGGTGTAAACTGAATAACTGTTGGTTAATACCTAGCCAATGTTGACCCAGCCAACACTTCTTCTTGTCATAGGTCAAGGACTTAATGCCCTGACAACAGTTTCAAGTAAATTTAAAAGTAACTGAGTACATTGTGCCCTCTCAATTTAGATCAGTATCTTCATGACCCACTTGTCCAACTATGGCAACGATCGGCTGGGTCTTTACACTTTTGAGTCTTTGGTGAAATTTGTCCAGTGTTGGACCAACCTCAGGCTGCAGACACTGCCTCCTGTCCAGCTTGCTGAGAAATACTTCCAGATCTTCCCTGAGGAGAGAGACCCACTCTGGCAGGTCAGTTTATTTATTTTATTTTTGAATAGAACAGATCATTTCTCTTTCTCTGTTCTCTGTCTCTGCTGCGGACCACATGACCACTCAGCTGGTCATGTGACTCACTCTGAGCAGGAGAGCAGGCCGCAATACACACATGATAAAACCTCACAGGCAGCACAAATAACTCTAAAACTAAAACTGTGTTAATCTAGAAACGGTACAAGATAGCAAAAACATGGAAATACAAGATTTAGAGATCAAAGTCTTGTGAATCATTTAAAATTTGAAGTCTTTAGCTAAAACTATGTTGGTCCAGTGGTGTGGGTGTGAATGCTTTCTCCATTGAATGGCATGAAAGAAAAAGCTGCTCTCGGTCAACTAAAGCTTAAGCATGATGCGCTACTGCCATCTTGTGGCCAAACTATGCATAAAACCTCAGAGGCAGCCGAAAAAAGCCCTAAAGCTAAAACTGTGATAACTCAGAAACGGTACAAGATAGCAAAATCATGTAAATTCAAGATTTACAGATCAAAGTCTTGTGACTCATTTAAAAATTGAATTAAGTCTGTAATTAAAACTATGTTGGCTCAGGTGATGTACAAACAGGTGTGGGTCAGATTGCTTTCTTCATAGGATTACATGAGAGAAAAAGCTGATCTCTTTCAACTAAAGCTTAAGCATGATGCGCTACTGCCATCTCGTGGCCAAACTAGGAAAATGTTTTCTTGTAGAGAGCTTTTGATCTGCGCTGTAGCTCTCTGGCCACAATGTGGTAGCAGAGCATGACTCTCTAAGCTCCAAGCACTGTTTAGGAGTGATCCTCTTACTCTGATAACTATCTTTGTTTTCCCTTCTGTTGCTGTGCAGTCCCTGTGGATGTTAGACAGACAAACAGATTTGAAGTTGTCAGTTGTCAGTTTGCAATGTAATGTATGAAAAATAAAGCTTTGTTTTTGTATGGAACGGTTTGGAATTACAATTATCCTAATATATCACTTTGTGAAATGAGATAATAGACGTCAGTGGATGACTGTAATAGTATGACCAATGTAAGAACACATATAAGCAGATGAAGTAGTTTGAATGTATTTATTTATAAATAGCTTCAAAGAAAGGTGTCAATGATTGTATTGTGAAAATGAACCATTGGAAATTTAAATGATCATATAGTGCTATTACATTACAGTTACTGGAACTACATTAAAATAAAAAAAAATAAAAAATATAGACCCAAAGATTACAGCGGTGAAAGCTGCCGTCATCTGGCTAGGAAATACATAAGGGAGCATTGTTTTTTTCCTGTATATGTCTACATTCTAAATCAATGTCAGGTCAATGTTGAATAGAGGGGACTTTGATTTTGTACATGGATAAACTTGATTGGCTGTGTGATTTTTACTTTGAAGCAGTGAGTGCAGTTATGTTTGGGCCTGCCTGCATGAGAGAAAGAAGGCATGTACAGCGAAAGTGGATGGCACTGTGGACCGAGCGCAAGGGTCAACCGCGTCCGGTGCGACTTGGCTCCGGCTCTGACGTGCACTGGGGTGTGAGGGCCCGTCCAACGCTGCTTGCAGCTTTAATTAGGGCCCGAGCACCTTCAGTGCAAAGGCCCTAGTGTATCTGTACTGTTTCTTTCTTATTATTATTATTAGGGCCCGAGCACTGTGTAACAGTGCGGAAGCCCTATTGTATCTGTACTCTTTTTTTTTTTTTTTTCCATTTCTTCTTCTAATAGATGACAGAGGACACAGTGTTTAACAAAGTTACTGCGGAATTTTTGAACATTTAAAGATCAAAGTCTTGTGACTCATTTAAAAATTGAATGAAGTCTGTAGCTACAACTATGTTGGCCCAGTCAAAGCTCTAACAGGTGTGGGTGTTACGATTTCTACATTGGATTGCATGAGAGCAAGAGCTTCTCTTTTCCACTCTCCTTTAACTAAAGCTTATAATTGATGCGCTACTGCCACCTTGTGGTCTGACGACTGAACTACACTTGAAAGGCCTGCGTGTTCCCCTCTTTGTTGTGCACGTCTTAGCCAGACAGTGGCAGTCGTGGGCAAAGGTAGTGATCAAAGATGTCAAGAGAAGTAGTGAGCAACTAAACTGCAGCTGTTCTAATTGTTTACACAGAGCAGAGAAAATATATGCTTGTGAGTATCAGTGTTTATTTTACATGTATGTGCTCTGGCTGCTTTGTTTGTGTTCAAGTAGCGGGCCTCGATAGTTTAAAATGACCGCGGTAGCGATGCTAATTTCTAAAGAAACCTATTGCACTAAATACATAAGTGATGTTCAATGAAAGAGACAGAGAGAGAGAGAGTGAGAGAAAGCGAGCGATCAAGCCAAAGGAGACGCACTGTCCCTCATGCACTGGCACCATAAGGAGATCAGCTGACAAGATAGGTTTAAAAAAAAAATATCACGTGACTTTTCTCACGAAAACTATGAGAGAAAGAAGGTATGTACTGCGCTTGGGCGGCGGTGTGGAGCAAGCGCAGGCAGCTGAGCACATCTGGAGCGAGTTGGCACCGGCTCCGACGTGCGCCGGGGTGCGAGGGCCTGTCCAACGCTGCTTGCAACTTTAATTTAAATTTAGAGTTTAAATTAAGTGTTTAAATTATGAGTGTGATGTGTACACTAGCACACGGGTAACAGCAGCTGTGGCTTAAATTAATGTTCTTTGTTTCTAGTACACATTTAGGTAGGCCATCTGTTACACATAGATACCAGAATATACAGATGAAATTGTTTGATAGGCCAAACAACTTCATGCCATCTAGGTCACAATTTTATCATTATTATTTTATTTAATTGTGAACATTAAACACGTTTTAATATGTTCAAAAAAAAATCTAAAGATTTCAGCCTTGTCCAGTGAAGACAGATAATGGATTACACTAAGTTTTACATTTGTTTTTTATGAACAATCTAGTAAAAAATCTGGTAATTGTACAAAAGGCCCATACACAACTTTCTTTGTTCCATTTAGCAGATTTTTCTTCTAAAATTGTAATTTCATGTATTTTAATTTCATCACTTTTGCTGATTATTACCTAGTGCGTAATTTAATTTTTTTCATGAAACATTTAGCCTGATTAACAATTTATTTCTTTTAAAGACACCATAATGATATTATAAATTATTCTTAAATAATTTCACAATGTGATAATGAAGAAGTAATATAAACATATTTCTGCCAGCAGAAATGGTTCCCGTTTACCTCAACAGGACACGGTACACAATATATACAGAATGCAAGTTGTAATTTTAAAAAGGTAACAGGCTACAGAGAGACAACACCTACTCTCTGCCATTATGTGCCCTTATTACTATTAGCGCAGCGCAGGTTTGCAAACACAAACTCCAAGCATGGTTAAAATTTTGGTAATCAGAGTATACCTATTGTGTTGCATATATTATCTTTATGATATGATAGTGTTTAATAAGCCAAGTTATTTTTCAGAACCCTTGTCATGACAAGAGACACAAAGATATCTGGTCTAAAGAAAAGACCTGTGATCGACTCCCCAAGTTCCTCATCATTGGACCACAGAAAACAGGTACTCCACCACCATTTTCATTATTTATCTTCGACTATTTACAGTATATTTCTCTTCATTATTAAAAATGTCTTGTCTTTACTCAAAGGGACTGCAGCACTTCATTCATTCCTGAGCCTCCATCCAGCAATCACCAGCTCTTTCCCAAGCCCCGCTACTTTTGAGGAGATCCAATTCTTCAGTGGTGCAAACTACAACAGGGGAATTGACTGGTAAAGACAGGACAAACACATACTGTGGACTGTCTTAGAAAAAAAGGACTTAGAAAAAGTCCTTAAAACTTTGTCACAGTCTGAACACATGAGTTAAAATTGAATTGATTCTCTTCCTTTGATGTCTTATTTTTATAGGTCCAGTCACTTGAATAGTGATTGCAGGTGTTTGAATGATAAGTTTGGGTTTCTTTTAACTCTTTCCCATTACTGTATAACATTCACATGACGTACAGCACGTACATTGGAAATGTAAGGAAACTTGGGTAATCATACTTTCTCTCATATTCTCGAGATCTTTGTGAGACTGCCACATTTAAAAGATGGAGGGATAAAAGCCAAAGTTGTTGCAGACCTTTTTAGAAAACATGGTATGTCAGGGGTGCAGCAGTTATGATGTTATTTATGGTGTCAAACAGGACTTAAAGGGTCTTTTTTACTGTTGGAGAACAGGAAGTGAAGTATGAAGCTCTCACTTTTTTAACCATGTTCTTATATTCGGTTATGAGCTCTTTGTAGTGAAGGCGGTGAACGTGGAGCTTGGTGGATTTCCACAGTCTCTCTTCCTTTCAACATCAAAATCAACGAATGGCATTGTTTTACCAGGGAGAAGAATTGATAGAAAAAATGAGTCTCATTTTACTGAGGTCTGCTCTGTCTATAACAGCAAAACAGTGTAAATTAAAAGCAGCAACCAGGCTGGAGACATTGATGTGAAAGATCAGTGCTATATTTGAGTTAAAAGCTGCAGAAAACTGTTCCACTGAGATTTGATTTGAAGTACGAGAGCGCTTAAAACGTTTGCTTGGAAAGACTTCACATCAAGAGCAAAATTGAATAAAACACATTCCTGGTCAGTAATATGCAGGTCTGCAGAACAATTGTGTCAATATTTAGACAAAGTGAAAAAACAAAGTGCAATATATGTCTGTTTTTATTAGTGTGTAGTAGTAGTGCACTGTATTGCATCCTGTCTTTCCCTAGTTTCCCCTTGATGCACTGAGGTGTAGCACTGCCCTCCTTAGTTGACAACAGGAAACTTCACGTAATAAAGTCTGATGGGCCAGTATCTAAGGAGGGCCAATGCCAGTTACAGACAAGCACAGAAATAAAAATTTGGCATCAGTCTCATAAAAAGTTGACATCCAGTGTGGTCTCAAACTACAAGTAAAATTGCGGTTTAAAAAAAAGCCTAATGAAAGGTGAAGAGGAGCTGAATCATGGGATTTAGGCCACACCAATATCTGCTTATTTTTTTGCAGAACTGCAAAAATAGTCAACTCATAAACTCCTCCTTCACCTTATCTTCTTGAAACTTTGTATGGAGAATCTTGATATGGCCATGACAAGAAGTTATCAAAGGAAAAAAGGCAACTCTGTGTGGCAGAAATCATAACTTTATAAAGTAACTGTCATGATGTGCTGACCTGTATGCAGGAAACACAACAGTGGACATGCTTGGGTCTTAGCTTTGACCTAATTACTAATGTCCATAGCTTTATTAAAATTTTTTTTGTCTTTTTACATATATGAAATAAACATGAATTCATGATTAAATGGCTTTACTAAAATAGAATGACTTTAACAAGTGCCAAAGTTATGTCTACTACATACTGAGTTCAGGGTGTGATTACTTGCAGAAATGTCAGGATTTATATTTACTCTTAGTAATGATCTTTTTGTGGAAATCTATTTGTCATCAAGGAGTGTTTGTCTCAGGTACTGTAACTGGTTAGCTAAGTGATAATGCATGAAGGTGGGAGCATCTAAACCCCTTTCAGATTGAATTTTCTGAAGGGTAGATTTTTGTTCTTAGAGTAGAATTTTGTAATAGCAGAGTCTAATGTTTGGAACCATTTTGATGTGGGTTTGAATGGGATCATGGAGAAAAGGTAGTTGATTTGGGGTAAGATTTTCATTTTAACAGCTGCAATACGCTCCAAAAGGGAGATAGGAAGGTATTTCCAACGCCTCAAGTTGCCACAGATTTTGTCCAGAAGCGGGCTGAAGTTTAGGTGGACTAACTCTGATAGTTTTGGAGAAATATTTATGCCTAGATATTTAATTTTTCCTGTGGGGAGAAGGTAGTGCGGGTTTTGGTCTGCAGGATTCCACAAGTTCTCAGTTATTGGAAGTATTGTTGATTTTGATCAGTTGATAGAATAATCAGAAAGTTGAAAGAAAGTATTTATTAGGTTAAATACTTCCTGTAGTGATGTTTTGGGTTCTTGTTGATAAAATAATATATCATCCACATATAAATGAATTTTGTGTTCTGAGACGGATGAGAGGATACCTATGATGTTGGTGTTCTGACAAACCGCTGTTGCTAGTGGCTCGATGAATATTGCAAAGAGTAAAGGTGAGAGTGGGCATCCTTGTGTGGCTCCCCTCTTTAGAGTGAAAGTTTGAGAAGTGAATCCATTGGTGGTGACTGTGGCCTTGGGTGAATTATATAGGGCTGCTATCCATTGGATAAATGACTCTCCAAAGCCAAATTTGTGGAGGACAGCAAAGAGGAAGGACCGGTTTACTTTGTCAGAAGCTTTTTCTGCATCAAGCGACAAAACAATTGCTTTTGTGTTGTGGTGCTGCGAAATGCTGATCAGATTTAGAACCCTTCTGATGATGTTATAAGATTGCTGACCTTTGATGAATCCTGTTTGGTCACTGTGAGTTATTGATGGGATAATTGACTCCAACCTAGAAGCAGGTGCTTTAGAGATAACTTAAATGTCTAATTGTGTATTAATTAGTAATGTAGTAATTAGTGACAGGGCGGTAGCTTGAGGTAAGTGTGGGATCTCTGTCTGGTTTAAATAATAATTTGATTGCCACTGTATTCATGTGGGCTCTATACAACCTTTGTTTTTCATTTCTGTCACAGTACTAAGGGAAGGGGGTGCCAACACTGACCAGAATTTTTTTTATCATTTCAGTGGGGAAGCAATCTGGACCAGGCGCCTTGCCCTGAGGCACACTGTCTAGGCGCTTTGCAATTCATTAATGGTCAGCGGTGTGTCTAAGAGGGTTTTGTGTTCTGTTGACAATTGAGGCAGGTTTAGGTTGTTAAGGAAAGCCTGAATATCTTCTGGGATTGGGTCGTCTGCTGCTGAATATAAGTTTAGGTAATATGTACAGAAGATATGATTAATTTACTGTGAAGATTGTGTGCATTTGCCAGGTGGATCCTGAATTGTTGTTGTTAGGGATTTTTTCCTTGTTGCATATAAGCTGATTTGCAAAAAAATTGCCTGATTTGCTGTTGTGTTCAAAATTGTTATATCTCAGTTGCTGTAGTAAAAGCTCTGTCTTCTTTGATAGGATATTGTCTAGTTGTGGTTTTGCATTTTGTAGCTGGGTCCATAAGTGGTCGCTTGGATTTACTGCATATTCCTCTGTTAGTTGTTTAATTTTTTTCTTCAATGTCTTCCTCTGCTTGTTGCTCCTGTTTCTTCTTGTAGAACGAAAAAGATATAATTTTGTCTCAGATTACAGCCTTCCCAGCTTCCCAAAGTAAAGATGGAGAGAGGTTTGGAGTGTCATTTATTTCTAAAAAGTTTGCCCACTCCCTCCTCACTGTCTTGTCAAATTCTGGATCTTTAAGTAAAGATATGTTAAAGCCCGGTTGGGGACGGTTTGAGGTTGAGTTCAATTTGTAGGCTGAGGGAGAGCCTGGGGAGAAAAAGTATATTCCCTCTTTGATGGATTTTTGAGTGTCCAGCCATTGCCAAGTCCAGAATCCTCCATGTATTCATGTATTACTTTGGCTGATTGTAATTGTTTTGTTTGTATTGAGTAATGGACATATCTTTTGATGGATTTAGGACTGTGTTGAAGTCACCTCCAATGATAACTATTGAATTTGCTAGTAAGTCAGATATATGTGAAAAGACTGTACTGAAAAAGGCTGGATCATAAATATTGGGGGCATTCAAATTCACAATTGGATATAATTTATTAAAGATTGTTGCCCGGATAATTATGTATCTGCTTTCTGGATCTGTTACTGTCTTGTTTAAAGTGAAGAGTAATCTTTTGTGGACAAGAATGGAGACTCTTCTTTGTTGTCTTTTATAACAAGATGAAAAAATTTGAGTAAAATGGAATTTGTGAGACAATTTTCTTCTGATTTTAATAAATGGGTCTCTTGTAAGAGGAAAATATCTGCTTTTGATTTTGTAACAGTTCAGAATGCTATTTTTTTGCCTGTGAGCGATTGCTGTGTACATCCAGGATACCAGTGTTAACTGCGACATAAAAAGAGATGGAGTTCTGTCTTCTGTGTATAGATGATGCAGAGAATGATATGCTTGTGATTTTATGTGAGCTGTCTGTTGTTATGTGTGTGTGAAGTGTGGCCAACAGTGAGTTGAGGATGTAGTGGGGCGGAATTGTGAGATGTTGTGTTGTAAATGTGTAGCTATTGGTGATGGATGGGCACAGCAAAAACATAAGAGATCTCTTATAAATATACAGTGATTTAAATTGAGCATATTTTCATTTAAATGTCAAAACATTAAAATGCTAAATTAATGGCCTAATCATATGAATACTGTTTTAGGCCCTAGCTAACTGGAAATTGTTTCATTGGTGTTCTCCACAGGTATATGGATTTCTTTCCATTCCCATCTAATGTCAGCACAGATTTCATGTTTGAAAAGAGTGCCAACTACTTTGACACAGAGGTAGCTCCTAAGAGAGCTGCTGCTCTAATTCCTAGAGCCAAAATCCTGGCAGTGCTTATCAACCCATCTGACAGAGCTTACTCCTGGTACCAGGTGAGAACTTTTCAACACTGTACCATTAGCTACTCTGATAATGCGAAACTCTACACAAACACTATAAGCACCATGTTCATGTGTGTGTGCGTGCGTGCGTGCGTGCGTGCGTGCGTGCGTGCGTGTGTGTGTGTGCGTGTGTTTGTGTTTGTGTTTGTGTTTGTGCGTGTGCGTGTGCGTGTGTGCGTAAATTGCCACAGCACCAGAGGGCCCACCAAGATCCTGCAGCCCTTAACAACACTTTCCATGCAGTAGTAACTGCAGGCCCTTCAGCTCCCAGGTACCTGCTGGCTCTTCAGAGACGCTGCCTTGATCCTGGGGCCTATGCTGCTCACCTGGAGCGCTGGTTGCAACACTATCAGCCCAGCCAGGTGACAAACAGTGGAACAAGTGGTTATGAGTATGACCTAGTTAACTTTACTGTCACATTCAGTTCTCCACCAGGTATTTTTATATGGAATGGTTTATTACCAATGTTTCACTAAGTAAAGCATAAATGCAATGACGACTTCTTCTGTTGTCATGATGAAATCGTTACATCAGGATTATAATCAAGATATCATGTTAATCATGCTATCTATTACAAAATAGTATTCTTTATCTTTGGCTGTTGTTATTTTGACACAAATGGGTGTGATTAATCAATTATGTTGTCAGTAGTTAGCTGTTCTCTGTCCCATATGTTTTATATGTTGGATGGGTATTTGTCCAGGGGAGACTAGATTGGTCTAATTAGATATAAACTGTAGAATTCAAATGAGCAAAAACTCATCAACTTGTTTGTCAGAAGTAAGAGTAATTTTTTGCTCATCAAAATATCATCTGCTGTTGTCCAGAAACATATCATATATAACACTGACTCTGTTTGTGCATGTGATTTAGTTGCACATCGTGGATGGGGCCCTTCTGCGGTCCAACCCAGCACTGGTGATGGAGGGAATCCAGAGATTCCTCGGTGTCACTCCCATCTTCAACTACACCCAGGCTCTAATGTTTGTAATGCACCTTCTTACAAACATACACACTGCTGATCAAGAAAATTATTATAAGTTCATGTAGTACAACATTTAATTGAAAGGAAAAATACTTAAAAAATACCCAGCAATGTATCAATATATCCGTGAAAAGTTTTTTACTGTCTAAGGAAATAACATTATAGTACTACTATCCTCTTTTTGTTATCTTGTTGATCCCCAACTCAAATTGTCACCATTTTAAAGTGTGCTTGGGCAAGTGACTAAACCCCTTTATTTGTCCAAATGGCTGTTTCATTGGTGGGTGAATGTATATTATTCCCTGATGAGCAGGTACGCACTTAATAAGGAACACCTGCTAATGTGAAATGCGTGTGTAAATGGTGAAACTGACTTGTGTTGTAAAGAGCCACAGTTGTTGAAAACCTAAAAAGCACCGTTTTAGTGTTGTCCAATTACCAGTCCATGTTTTGCAGATATGATGACAGTAAAGGTTTCTGGTGTCAGCGAATGGAGGGAGGCCGAGCCAAATGTCTGGGAAAAAGTAAAGGCAGGAAGTACCCAGAGATGAGTTCTGAGGTACAGCTACACCTCACACTGTCATCACCTTACTTCACTCATTCACAAGCATTTGCAAACATTAACATTTTAAGAATGGTTTTGGTTTACTAAACTATTTCAAGCAATTTTTACTAATAACATACAGAGCTCGCCTGATTCTGCCTCTGTGGAGAGTTTAAGATACGTCACCTAAAATTCCATACATTTCTTATCAAGAATATGAGGTAACAGATGAAGTAAATTATTACAAAAGAGAGATACTGAAGGGAGCATAACCTGCAGGTTTGCATCCCCAGATGATTGATTTCTTTGTCTTGTGTTTCATGAGCACCATTGATTAGAAAATTAGCTCACGCAAAAATGATGTTGGGATAGGCAGCAAAACAGTGATTGTCAGTGATGAGTGTGTGTCACAAGCAGCCACAACCTGTCCATTATTTGGTAAAGTTGTCAATTCCCTATCTCTGCATTTTGATAGTGACAGATTTTTGTATAGCTATTTGTGGCAAATTGCATATGTGAGAGACCTGCTGTAGAGGATTTCACAAATAAATGAATACATATTAAATTTAAGCCTTACCAAACAGATTTACACAATGCTGATCAAGCCTTTCACCACTAGGCAGATTTCACTCTATTTTGAACTATGCTGATTTTTGTTAAGTAAAAGTTGAAATTTTAAAACAACAAATCTGGAATCTGTGATGATTTTTCCTAGCTGGCACAATGATAGTGATGCATTTTACATAAACCAGGGTTAGTGATTGGTTTGCCAGTGCTGAAGGAGGGAGCAAGTGTAGTAAAAGTAAAAGTACAGCAACTAGGAGTGTAATGCATCCTATGTCTGCGTATGTGCATGGCAGTTCCACACTACAGTTTTAAAAAAGTTTTTTAACAAGCTGATTCTGATTGTTATTTCTTATTTCATTTTAGGTTCAAGTGCATGTTGCAGCCTTTTTAAAGCATGAACCATTGTTGAAATGTACAACTCAAAGTGGAGGTTATCAGATCTTGTGACATCTTTGTTCATACTAATACATGCTAAGGGGCAGCAGCACCCACTTACTGAAGCAATGTAGTGGTGAACCTAATGCAGAGCAATCTATGGCTAAAAACAGTCCCCAATGAATGCAATATTTCCTCATGTTGGAGTTATGTTTGTAAAAAAGGATGGTGTTCTGCCGATTTAGAAAATAATCTTTTTGTTAATGAGAAATTAAATATTTCTGTGTGTGTGTGTGTGTGTGTGTGTGTGGGGGGGGTGCTAATGCACATGCAGTCAAGAGTGTTTCTAGCAGAGTACTACCGTGAGCACAACATGGAGCTACTGCATCTGCTGAATCGGTTGGGACAACCGCTTCCATCCTGGCTTCGCCAGGAACTCCAGAGCACTAGCTGGAGCTGAGGTCACAAGTTCACATGTTACACAAAGACCACAAAGAAGCAAGGACTGCAGTCTGTGGATAAGCCAACACCTGGCTCTGGATTAGATAGGACTACCCTGATCTGGAATCAACAGCAGTACAAAATAAAAAATCTATGAGGTTAGCTGATGTTACTGGTGCTTTTGTTCCATGGCAAAAAGGTCAGTACAACTTCAGACGTTTCTTAGAGTGTTGGTGACTTTTGGAGAAGGATCCCAGTTGACTCCAACTTTTTCTTCAAATCCTGCTTTGTTGCAAGCCTTCCATGAGCACTGGACAGCCCTCTTGGCAGTGTACTTGACAGGGGGCTGACACTGTAGACATAAGTTTGCTTTGGATCCAGAGGATTGGGTTACCAGCATCTTAGAGGAAGAAAGAACGGCCTTATTGTGAGGAGGAAAACTGATATGAGTGAATGAGTATGATGAATGACTATGCACAAATATGGGACTAACGTGCATATTACACAGACATCACAGAAACCGAATTTCTCCACAAGAGTGATTGTAACTCAGTCAACTTTCTTTACCAGTTGTATATGTCAGGTTTGAGGTGCAGGTGGGAAACCAAATAGCTAGCAGCATTGAGCAGAAAGTACATTCAGACAGTCCTTTATCATGATTTTTCTTTCTTTATCATGATTCCAGATTTTTCTGTTACACAGTCACATTTACATGCAACTCTATAAAGGGGTTCCCATTATCAGCTTATCTTTACAGTTTCCAGTGAAACATTTTAAAATGAATTTCTCTAATATAATCACAGTGGGTGTAAATATCGTGTGTTTTGATTTGGCACATGACTTAAGCCCAGGTAAGGTCCAAGCTCTGCCCCACAGTAACATCCTGTCAGGGAAACAGCTGTCAGTGGAAATGGTGCTGAGTCTTTATCTGTTTACCAATGTGAAGATGGTTTTTGAATTATTTAAAACTGTCCTCTAAATTTGATAAGCACTCCATCCATTTCACATTTTTTAAAAATTATGACCACATATAGATCATTTTAAAAAATGGAGTGAAACACACATCACTTTTGATTGAAGGTTGTGTTGTAGGACTGGATTTTCATTTTACAATGTAGTATTAATTTTGATTATATATACCAAACATAGGGGAAAAGAATAGTTACATCAATTTTGAAACATGTACAACTGTTGCATTGTTTAATTTTCTAACATATAATTTGTTTTCAGCAATGGTGTACATCATTTTCAAATAAAAATTTACCCACTGTAAATTTGCAATTTTTTGTCTCTAGAGACAAGTTTTAACCCCAAAGGGATACAGTTATTAAGCCTTGAACTTCATTGTGGTTATGAAACTCTAAAAAAAAATTTAAATGAGTAGTCAAAACTGAAGCAGCAAGACCAAGATACTCCTTTCCTGTTTGGTAAATAACCACATCTTTTAAACTTCAACTCTCAAGTTGAAGTCCTGTTTCTAATTATAGTCCCCAAGCTAAGCCTGATAGCATTTTTAGAACGTTATTTTGTCAGACCTGCAGAAGTCCCTTTAGAAACTAAAAATACATTGCACATTATTACAGATACAAATCTTACCATGACTGTAAATTCAATTTGAACTTGAAAAAGAGTATACTCAACCAGTTTGGACGGTGCTTAAAGTATTTTTAGTAAATGTGCTAAGGTAATTTATCATCAATCAAAAAATGTTTTCACCTTTTTAATAGTGATTTAATGTAAAAGCTGTTTTAAAGTTATCCTGATGTGATGTGATCATGTGGTACAGTGCTGGACCAGAGCTTTTCAAAACCTACTGAGGGTGATGTTTTTTCTTTGTGAGGGGGATAAGAACACCTCCCAAAATATTAGAAGAAAAATCCAATTACATGTCAAATATTTTGCAAAAAAAACAAAACAGAATGCTTTACACTTATCACCTCACACTCTTGTCTTTATTCTTGTCAGTGGACAAGAGAACAGACTTTGGAGCTGGTATGGAGAATGAGAAGCTACTGTTCTGTTTTCTTTTTGTTTTGTAAAAATGTCAAAAGGCCAACACTGTATCATCTCTAATAAACACAGGAAAGTTGAAAATGTTGGCTCAGGTATCTTTCATTTCTTACCTCCAAGTTATGAACTTTGAAAACTTGACTTTGAAATTTAATGTTGATTTGATCCACCTGTTTAGAAAAGCACATGAAAGTGTAAAACATGTCACTTTCTGTTGCCAAGTATTGGTGCTTTAACTATGACATGATATGGACATGTTGTTGAGTTCAGGACCAAATCCCTAACATCTGTTTAAAGCTTGGTGAATATTAGACAATGTCTGACTTAAATTTTTTTAAATAACAATTTGAACTTTTAAATGTCAAAAATGACAGGTTTTACACTCTCAAGTTGTTCACCTTTCTGTCACAGGAAAGTTACAAGCATTTTAGTTTCAAGGGTGAAACCCTCACAATAGCAATGACACCACATCAATACAGTTAATCAGATTTTGGTCCCCATCATGTAAGTGCACACAGCAAATTGCATGAAGATTGCATAAAATCTCTAGGAGTTGTTTAAACACAAAACCTGTAAACGCCAAAAAGTCAGCCCAAGATGGCGGACTTCCTGCTGAGTTTAGCCTACAGCAGGGATGTCAAACTCGTGCCATGGAGGGCGGAGAGGCTGCTGGTTTTCTTTCCAACCAAAAAACTCCACCAGCTGAGGCTGCAGGAAAGAAAACCTGCAGCCTCTCGGCCCTCCATGGCACAAGTTTGACATCCCTGGCCTAGAGACTTAAGAGACTTTTTTCTAGATCTATCTACTAGGGCTGCTTCATTGAAATTTTGTAGGGGGCACTACACAGCCAATAGGCCCCACCCACTTTTGAAATGTATGCTAAATACATGTTCTACATGTGTGACAAGTGTTGCAACTTAAGTGAGTTAAGTGATCCTTTCACCCTCAAAACAGTTTAATTTTAAACCATTAGTTGGAAAAAAAAGCTTTTTATAATTTTTCATTACAAAGGTCTTAGGCATGCTCAGACCATATCTCAAGTCGTTTAGATTTAGGGGGCGCCTCTGAGCAATGTTGCCAGAAAAATAGCAACAATTTAATCTGCAAGCAGCATTGAATGGGCCCTGGCGCTTGTCAGGATCAATGATATGTGTTCATGGTCAAGCCAGGACTCAAAACAGACAAGTCTCTAGGAGTTTATCAAAATACAGCATGTGTAAAATGTCAAAAAAAGTGCAAAAGTTGCACAATAAATTCAAAATGGTTGACTTCCTGTAGGATAAGGTCATGACTCCAAAAGGCTTTTTTGTACTTCCTAACAAGACACATGATCCTACCGATTTTTCCCCTTTAGGTGAAACACACTGCTACAGGGAGCTACAGAGCCATTAGGCCATTAGGCAATCCTGATATGCATATCAGATATTGGAATGCAACAAGTTTGACAACTGTGGCAAATTTGGTCAGGTTACAAAATCTCTCATCTGTCAAAATAAATTTCATTTGTTATTGCTAAATGCTCAAAATGGCTGCTACAGCCAAACTGTTAATCATAAACAAAAGTGTTTGATAACTTTTCCTCACAAAAGCCTTTGGTGTGCCCAGACTAAATCTAAAAGCGTCGAAAAATGCTTGGCTGCATTGAAGTCTCTTAGTTACAAAAAGAAGACGGCAAGATCCTCACTTATGCGATTAGAGTATCGGCCTGTCAATACACAAGGAGCAGTGCGTCTTATCTCATCAGCTTTATCTCTATGTCTTGCTCTTTCTCTCTCTCATCTAAACACATCTAAAAGCCACAGACATAGAAACACAGACTCTCAGACAGGGAGAGGGCTGAAAAAATGAACAAAATAACAAAAATAATGATAATGATGTTTTTTGAACAATAAAGCATGTCAACCTATTCATATATTTATCTTAAGTAAAAACAAATATAATACATCTATTTTGAAGGCACTCCTTAAGTTTAAGACACTAACAGGAGTCCATTTTCATATAAAATATGACATTTCCTGTCACCAGCAAATAATGCTTTGAGTATTGTTGTTTCTTAAGTAGCAATGCTGTATGGATGATGAAGGAAACTCAGCTGACACTGACTTGATTTCATAAAAACAAGTTTATTACAAAGAAGTCCAGCATCAATCAGGCATCCCGGGTTGCCTGAGAGAAGATTCTGAGCCTGAATGAATCTCCTTCCGTACATCTCAAACCCCTCACTTATATAGGATTTACATAGCTTTCATCTTACAAGTTAAATCTCGAAATCATTAACCACTGACCAATACCTGAACCATGTCTTAAAAGGGTCTCAGGTCAAGAAGTGACCCCAGTATTATCAACTCATCTAACCATTTGGTTAAAACCTCTGTCCAAACATTTCAAACTAAATAAGACTATAGTGCAAGACACCACAGTATGACTGAAAATTGACATGTACATGTCTTCAAGGGGAAACTCTTATCAAATGTGTTGTTGTGAGTTTGAAGCAGATTGGACCCTGTACAGAAAAGTTATAATCATTTTTCGTGTCTTAACAAAACATGTAAATTTGATAGCATGCCACGGTCACACTGTTCAAAATCTTTGCAAACCTTTGCAAACCTTTCATCCTCAAGGTCTTTTCTATATAAGCTCTGCAAGTTTCAGGTTAATAGGGTCAAGCCCCCAAGAGTTTTGAGTTCAAATATGACCCCTGGAAATCGGCCCAATTTCAAACTTTCACTCAAAATATCTGACTTAGTAGGGGAGAAATGTAAAGAAAATTTTGAGAAAACCTCACAGATCCCACAAATTTGGCAAAATCGTACACAGACCAATCATAAACAGGTAGAAAATTTTGTTGTATTTCCATCTGTGTAGAATTAAAAGCAGTCGACTTGGACTTTTGACTGTAGGGGCTGCAGTTTGACACAAGTTCTTTTTTACCCATTCATTTAGGTAGAAAGAGGCATACAATTTTGATTTGCAACTCGAATTTTGAATGCTGTCAAAATCCATACCGTTTGAGTAGACAAAGTTACACAAACCATTGACAATGTGTTCTTAGTCATCATTTAGTGTTTAAGCTGATACCATTAAAGCCCTTGAAGGAGATAACAAATGTACATGGCCAAATATGGGGTATTTGATATTATATTATAATATTTTATTATTATTATTATTATTATTATTATTATTATTATTATTATTATTATTATTATTATTATTATTATTATTATTATTATATTATTTTGCAGACTTGATTCAGCTCCAATCAGGGATCGTTAGGATAAAAACTTTTGGGATATAAAGTGCAAACCTTTGTAATTAAATGCCAAAAAGCAATGATATCTTAATGCAAATCAAAGCCTATGTCTATGACTCAAACTTTTGGAAAAGTCTTTCATGAGATATAAACTTATTTTAATTGTAGCAGCCCATGCTAGTGAATTTTAGCACTACACACATACAAATGTTTTTCAATTTCTTTTAGTGAATAGAGGCTATTTTTGACTGGTAAGTGGTTTCAATTATATTTTCTAAATGCAAGCTCCCAGACATGAAATTCTTAGCCCAGAATGCAGAAAACTGCATGAATATTAAGGACAAGAGCGAATTTTGTGGTTTTGATGTAAACTTTTAGCCCTACATTTATGATGATGGTTTTAAGCTTCTCTTGCTTGAAAATGCTTGTTTTCACACGTATGTGGGAAAAGTCATATTTTGTGAATACAAGCTCTTAGACATGAAATTCTAAGCCCAGAATTTCCAATACTGCATAAATATGAAGGACAAGAGCAAATTTTGTCAGTTTGGCGTAAACTTTCAGCGCTCCATTCATAATGATGTTTTTGTCCAAAACCAAATCACTCAGTTGGAAACGCATCTTTTCACAGTTTACTGCTTTCTGTGATATTTTGTCAAGTGAAGCTCCCAGACATGAAATTCTTAGCCCAGAATGCAGAAAACTGCATGAATATGAAGGACAAAAGCGAATTTTGTGAATTTGGCGTAAACTTTAAGCACTCCATTCATAATGATGGTTTTCAGCTTCTCTCGTTTGGAAACGCTGATTTTCACATGGATGTGGGAAAAGTGATATTTTGTCACACTGTGTCTTTATGGTTGGCACCATGGCGTCGCCACACTGCTTTTCTTGTGGTGTGGCAAAGGACTGTATTGCTGTAAGGGAGCTGGGAATAGAGACTGGAGCTGAAACAAACAATGGATTAAGGAAAGTGGGTTGGATTGCAGCTCTTTTTGCAGCAGCATCAGCTCTTGTGTTTCCCAGGGAGACAGTATCTGAGTTGTTAGTATGTGCAAGGCATTTACAAACAGCTATTGACTTTGGAAGCAAAATGGCATTAAGAAAAGCTACAACCCTGTCATGTTTGAGAATGGGTTTTTTTGTCAGATTTTAAGAATTGTCTGTGTTTCCAAAGAGTGCCAAAGTCATGCACAACGCCAAATGCATATCTAGAGTCAATGTAGATAGGTACAGCCTTGTTGCTTGCCAGCTTGCATGCCTCTGTCAATGCTGTCAGTTCTGCTGCTTGTGCAGAATAGTGAGTGGGGAGTGAACCTGAGACGAGAGTTACATGTTTAGTAACAACAGCAAATCCAATTCTGTTGCGACCAGTTTGTTGGTCATGTGAAGCAGATCCATCTACAAAAAAAAAACCAAATCAGGGTTAGTTAACGGTGTTTCTTGTAGATCTGGTCTTGGGGAGCAAACCTGTTGGAGAACAGCAACACAGTTATGTTCTTGTCCATCGTCTGGCGTGGGAAAAAGAGTGGCAGGGTTTAAAACACTGCGTCTTTTGACAGTGATATTTGGCATTTCTAAAAGCACAGTGTTGTATCTTAGCCAATTTGCTGTCAAGAGGTGAGAAGTTTTTTGCTCAAGTAAAATCATGAACACAGCAAGTGGAACCAGTAGAGTTAAATAAGAGCAGCCCACTATGTCTCTGGAGGCCATAAGTGCCTTTTCACCAGCAGCCACAGCTCTGAGACATCTTCGGAGGCCTGCAGCCACGGGATCCAGTTTTGAAGAAAAATAAGCTACGGGGCGTAGTTTATTTCCATGATCCTGCAACAAAACAGAAGCTATATATATCCATTTTTTCATCTACCGTTTGAGTGAAAGGTCTGGTAGGGTCAGGTAGACCCAAAGTTGGAGTGTAAGGCAATTTTTAGTTCATCGAAAGATTGTTCTGCTTCAAGAGTCCATGTGATCTTGTCTTGTGATTGTAGACCTTTGCCATGAATAAGGGAGGTGAGTGGAGCTTTAAGAATGGCATAATTTGAAATGAATTGTCTACAATAAGAGCACATGCCAAGAAATGACATCATCTGTTTTTTTGTGATTGGTCTTGGAAGATTCTGAATTGCATCTACTCTTTTTGATGAAAGAGTTTTCCCTTCCCACTTTTAGCACTACATTTATAATGATGTTTATGATGTTTTTCGCCTTCTTTTGGCGAGAAAACACTGATTTTGACATCTAAGTGGGTTCAGTGTATATCTGTGTATCTCAATACAAGCTCGCAGGCACAAAATTTCACAAGCCAAGAATTTCTGATACTGCATAAACATGAAGGACAAGTTGTCAGTTTGGTGTAAGCATTCAGCAATACATTCATAATGATATTTTTAGCTCTTCTCTGCAAGTGGGTTCAGGGACATTATCTCAATACAAGCTCACAAGCACGAAACTCTAAGCCCAGACTGCAGAAAACTGCATGAATATGAAGAACAAGAGCAAATTTTGTGAGTTTGAGCTACACTTTCAGCAATACAGTCATAATGATGTTTTTCGCCTTCTTTTTGCGAGAAAAAGCTGATTTGACAGCTTACTGCTTTCAGTGATATTGTGTCAATACAAGCTCACAGTCATGAAATTCTAAGCCCAGAATGCAGAAAACTGCATGAATATGAAGGACAGGAGCGTTTTTTGTGAGTTTGAGCTAAACTTTTGGCACTACATTCATAATGATGTTTTTTTGCTTTATTTTGGCGAGAGTTAGGGTTAGAACCACCTACCATTATTTCCTTCTTTTAGTTTTTTTATCCTTTCCCTTTTGGTTTTCTATTCTTTCTGCTTCTGGTTTTCTTGCTTTTCCCTCTTCGGTTTCCTATCATTTCTCCTTTTGTTTTTCTATTTTTTCTCGATTTGTTTTCTTATAATTTCTCTTTTGTTTTGTTTTTTTTTATCTTTTCCCTCTTTTGTTTTTCTCAAATTTCCCTTTTTGTTTTTTGCTCTCTCTTTTAGTTCTTTCATTTGGGTTTGAGTTTCGCCTTTGTTATTTATAATTATTACAAATTAAAATAAAATAAAATAAAACAAAAATAAAAACCCTCAACTAGGCCTTTATGTGCACGGCCGGCAACTTTTCGACATTTTTTTGTCTTCTTCAGGCAAAAATAAAATGAATGAGCTTGTCTGTCCCAGAATTTCTACTTTCCCCAAGCCCCCCCCCAGCTTTTTAACTTATGCTTTCCACATGCTTCAATGTGTCTTTTATCATCCATTTTAAATTCTTGTGTTTTTTAACTTCCCCATTGAATATATATTAGCTCCAATTGCCTTTATGAATTGTACTTATATTTAGCATTTTTTAACTTTTTTTTACTCTTGGTGTTGTTTTTAATCTTATGTATTTATTAATTTTTAAGCACCCAGTTGTTTTAAATCTTGTTTTTTATTGTTTTTAAATAACATTGTTTTTAAAACACTGTTTTTATCCTTATTTGTTGTTTTTGAACCTTGTATTTATTGTAACCAAATTATTTTAAAGTTATTTTTTAACTGTTTTTAGTCTTGTTATTTGTTGTTTTTAGCCTTATTCATTCTTTTTAAATATTGTATTTATCAATTGTAACCAAATTGTTTTGAAATGTTTTTTTACTCTGTTTTTAGTTTTATTTATTATTTTTAAGCCCTGTTATTATTGTTTTTAACCCTATTTGTGTTTCATAATTTTGAATATCAATAACATTTTATTCATAAACTGTTTCCCCTTTTGTGTTCATTGTCTCTTTGATTTTAACTGTATTTTTTAATCAAGGGTTAAAGTTAGGGTGTAGAGGCTATCTCGATGAATCCCCCTGCCTTGTCCGACGACTGGGCAGTTAGATAGGGAATTAAAGGCGATGCATGGGCCGACACACATCGCTCGCCTCTCTCTGTTCCTATATTACTTTGGTCCTCTTTGTTTTTGCGTCTTTTAATTATTTGATTTTCCTCTTCTGGTTTAAAGTAAGTGACATTAGGTTTCATTTATTTCATGTAGTTGAATAAAAGTAGCATTATTTTTTCTTTCCAGCTGGTCAGCTATTTGAAACCAACAGTTAAGGTTAAAAATACTTATCAGACCCAAAATAGGGTTCTAAATTGATGTGCAGGTGAGTCTGGGTCTGCATCAGGCCTTCATGTGCTCCATACACATAGAAGAAATAGCACATACCTTAATCACCAGACCAAAACAACACTTGTACAACATGGGGACAGGCAGGCTGGGCTCTCCCCTAGGTGCAAACTTCCAGAATCATCCCATTCAATATTTGGCCATCGCAGGCCTTCAGACCTGCAAATCCTGGAGTGGGGGCCAAAGAAAAAGACAAGACGGGATCTTGATCAACAAAATGAAGACTCAGGTCCCATTGGGACTGAATATGCTTGAAATATCAACACACATACAAACAATAAAGAGGATGTCTTAATTATATGATCTTTTGCGTGTTTTGTCTTGAACTAAAATCAATTTGACTTTTCCAGGGTGCTTGATTTGAGGCTGCACATCCGGACTTTCCTTTTTCTAATACTTCTTTTTCTATACGCACACACAAAAATTAATTATTATATGCAGGCACTGACGACTTTAATTTATGGCTGTCTGGGTCTTCATCTGAAATAAAGTGTACAAAGAAAGAGGTACTCTTATGGTAGTTTATAATAACTTGATTTAACTAGTCTTGCTCCATTTAGCTTGGGAGGACAACAACCCTTTAGGGATGCTGAGGGTGCACTCAAAAATGACGGCAGTTGGACTATAGAAGCACTTTTTCATTTTTTCTGCCACAGATTGCATATCTATGGACCCATGAATTCATTTACGCATGCACTCATGACATCTGAACTATGATTTGTGAAATTATATAACTTAAATAAACTTTCAGCTCTACATTCACAATGATGTTTTCAGTTTGTGATAAAAAGGCTGCTTCTGACAGCCTACCGCTTTCAGTTCTATTTTCAGCTCCAATCGCCAGAAGACGCTTCTTTTTCAAGGTAAGTGGGTTCAGTGCTAGTAATTCAACACAAGCTTGCAGGCAGGAGATTCTGAGCCCAGAATGCAGAAAACTGGATGAACATGAAGGATAGGAGGGAATTTTTTGTGAGTTTGAGCAAAACTTTCAGCAATACATTCATAATGATGTTTTCAGTTTGCAAGAAATTGCTGCTTTTCACAACCTACTGCTTTCAGCCAGAAAACGCTTCGTTTTCAAAGTAAGTGGGTTCAGTGCTAGCATCTCAACACAAACTCACAGGCAGGATATTCTGAGCCCAGAATGCAGAAAACTGGATGATCATGAAGGATAGGAGGGAATTTTTTTATGAGTTTGAGCTAAATTCAGAACTCAATTCACCTTAATGTTTTCAGTTTGCAAGAAATTGATGCCTTTCACAGCCTACTGCTGTCAGCCAGAAAACGCTTCGTTTTCAAAGTAAGTGGGTTCAGTGCTAGCATCTCAACACAAACTCACAGGCAGGATATTCTGAGCCCAGAATGCAGAAAACTGGATGATCATGAAGGATAAGAGGGAATTTTTTGTGAGTTTGAGCTAAATTCAGAACTAAAATCATCTTGATGTTTTCAGTTTGCAAGAAATTGATGCCTTTCACAGCCTACTGCTTTCAGCCAGAAAACGCTTCGTTTTCAAGACAAGTGGGTTCAGTGGTAGTATTTCAACACAAGCTTGCAGGCAGGAGATTCAGAGGCCAGAATGCAGAAAACTGGATG
>JAPZDZ010000003.1:137201-148260 GCA_029783805.1 Acanthurus tennentii
CTGGACTGGGAAGAGAATCTGAACGGGGCCGTTTGTAGTCAGGAGAGAGGCTGGATTTTCCGAGCTTGGCAGTAGACTAAGTAGCCATGGTGCAGTAACGTGTGTGGAAAAGATCGATGAAGTCTCTTAGCTGATCCAGCTCGGTTTAAGAATGTGTTTTCCCCCCCAAAAAAAGCGGAGTAAAGATAGATAGCTGGGAATGTTTTTAACAGGTTGAACTAAAAGAGTTTGGAAAATGGAGAAAAGAATAAAGAAAACTTCCTACGATTCTGTCAGCTCTAGCAGCTGGGCGCTGCCATTTTGGATCTTGCACTGTCTCGTGAGAGTTGTGTTCACAGTGGCATCGTCTGGAACCAAAAAAAAAAAAGTGTTTTGAAGAACTAGCAGATGCACTGAAGAATATGAGTAGTGGGAAAGCACCAGGGCCTGATGGCCTACCCATAGAAATATTTTAGACATTCTCAGGGAAATTGTTGCCACATCTCCTTGAGATGTTTAATAAATCCTATGAGAAACGAATATTACCACAATCCTTAAGATCTGCAGTAATTTCTCTCATATTAAAAGCGGGAAAATATCCCTTAGAAAGGACATCATATCGTCCCATACCTTCAATGTCATGTGACACCAAAATATTATGCAAGGCTCTGGCAAATAGAAACTGTCATACCCCACCTGATCTGTAATGACCAAAATGGGTTTGTGCAGGGCAGACAAGCATTTCATAACACACGTAGGTTGTTAAATGTATTATATGCTAAACAAGATGCCAGAAATCATGTAATCCTGTCATTAGACGCTGAAAAGGCTTACGATAGGATTGAATGGAGATACATTTTTGATACTCTAAAAAGATTTGGTTTTGCAGAAAAATTATCTTAAATTGATCAGATTTTTATATACTGAGCCAGTAGCAGAAATTAGAACAAATAACCAAACCTCAAAGCCTTTTAATCTCTGTAGATCTACACGCCAGGGCTGTCCTATGTCTCCTTTATTATTTTTATTTGCTTGAACCCTTGGCCATGGCAATCCGTCAGTCATCTAAAATCTCTGGTATGACAATTGGTAAGACAGGGCATCGATTGTCTGTTTTTGCAGACGATATTGTTTTGTTTTTGATGAATCTGGGAATTTCTATTAAGGGACTCTGTCATCTCCTGAAGATATTTGGACAGTTCTCTGGTTATAAAACCAACAACAACAAAAGTGACTTATTATTATTAAAAAGGGAAGAGAGAGAGCATCCCCAGATCTATACACAGTTTGCTAGTGCCCCAAAAGGATTTACGGATTTAGGAATTAAAATAACCCCCAACATTGATAACATTATACCAATCAATTATGATCCTCTGGTGAAAGAAGTAGAAGAATCTTTAGAGAAATTGAGCTCAATGTCTATTTCTATGATAGGACGCATCAACATTATTAAGATGTCAATCCTCCCAAAATTCCTATATCTTTTTCAAGCAATTTCACTTCCCCCTCCAGCCTCCTTTTTCTCCCCACTTAAGAAACGCTTTGCCTGCTCTATTTGGAACAATAAGTGTCCTAGACTACACCTCTCTCTTCTCTACCTACCATATGACTGTGGAGGGCTTAGGCTGCCAAACATGAAACTGTATTACTGTGTAGCCCAACTTCGTGCTGCCATGTATTATTTTCTCCCCACAGAGGTTCCAGCATGGATAGAAATAGAAAATAACATATAAGAACTTCCACTGTACTTATACCTGTATTCATCACAAACCAAAATTCTTAAAAAAAACACACACATAACCCCTTTCTTAAAAATACTATATTAGCTTTAAATTTAAATTTTTAAATGAAACTATTAAACTTACATCGTTCATACCTATTTGGGGAAATGATCGTTTCAGACCAGGGAGATGTGATATGGCATTTAAACATTGGATGGATAGAAGATTGATTAAAATAAAAGACCTGTATAATGAAGGTACTCTAATGTCATTCCAGCAATTAGTAGATAAATAAGACCTTTCAAGGAAACACTTTTTTAAGTACTTACAAATTAGGAGCTCCATATACATGTATTCCAAAATTAAAACTACTTCTGAACCCTCACTGTCTGCCATTGAACAACTCACGGTAAACCATCTGTATGACAGAGGCCAGATGTCCATGTTTTATGATCTATTATTAGCAGGATCTAAAGAAAATTCACTGTCGTATCTATCCCCATGGAAGAATGATCTTCATCTAGACATCTTTGTAGAGGACTGGGAGAGGACATGTCTTCTGGCCCAAACCCAAACTATAAATACTAGATGCAAATTGTTACAGAATAAATGGTTGCTCAGGACTTACATTACACCTGTTAAATTACACCACATTTCAATATTCCTGACACTTGCATTAAATGTAATGTCGAAATTGGTTCCTTGTTTCATTGCATGTGGGATTGTCAAACACTCCAGACATTCTGGAAGGAAGTTCTTGAACTGATTTCTAAATTGACATACAGTGTTGTTCCTGTTGAAGCTAAAACAAGTCTTTGCACATATACTGTGAAGATTTTCCAGTAAATGTGAGGAAATGCAAACTAATTGACTTCTGTCTGTTACAAGCCAAACGGGCATTTGCTTTAAAATGGAAGGATACCTAGAGACCTACTACTGGTCAGTGGCTTAAAGAGATGTCTTGCAGTCTGGCATTAGAAAAACTGACTTATATAGTCAGAGGTAAACTTGAAGATTTTCATCAGATGTGGACCCCTTTCTTACATTTCATGAATGACCTCACAGTGTAGATGACTGTGATTGGACAAAGATTGGAGTTACCACTGTAACCCTGAAGCAACTTGTAATTTGTACCACAGTTAGAGTAACATGGTTGAGAATGGAGAATGAGATTAGGATAATGACTGGAATTTTTTTTTTTTTTTTTTAGATAGATTTATTTGTATCTACCTGTGCATTTAGTTTGTTTTGTTTTCTGGGTAACTGTATGTATGGTTTTCTTATATATTAAGATTTAATTTTATTAATTTAATTCCTTTGTCCTGAATGTTTTTGTGCTGCATATATGTTATGTTTGCTGGGTATGATTGCAGAGAATGTTGTGTTGTTGGGGATGGGAGGGTGAGTTTTTGTTGTTTGTTCAAAATGAATGAAAGGTCAATAAATGTGGTGTGTAAAAGAAAAAAAAAGAATAAATTAAACTTACCCAGAAGATCTTTTCACCACACAGCAAGAAGGCTCAATGAATAGTAATGTCACCTCACAGAGAAAGGTTGTCCTGGGATTAATTCTCTGTTAGGGCTGGGCCATCCTGCGTGGCATTTGCGTGTTCCTTTTGTGATTTTGTGGGTTTTACTGGGTGCATTAGTTTCCCCTACCAAAAACATGTACATATATCTCTTGTCAGCACTTTTGACCAGGGCGCTGTCTTAAAACTGGAGTTGGTCCTGTGTGCTGACATACACTGCCTACTCTAGTGTTTGCAGTGTATGACCAGCGGCATACATGGAGAAGTCTGACAGCAAAGGTGCATATTTCACAAATAAAGCAACATTTAATATAACAAATTCAAATTAAGTTTCAGGCTAAAAGCAACACATTTGCAGCTGCCAGATATTGGAGGGTCAGCTGGCAAAAAATTGTGTGAACATGCTTAAAGCTTATAATACCACTTTGAAGATAATTTAAACATAAAGACTAAACGCACACCCATTGGATGGATGGAGGATCATAAGAGTTTAAAGAGATAGAGTTTTGCACACCAAAAAGCTCCACTTTAGAACTTAGTTACTGCAGTTTGATGTTTCAATCACAAAGGTCTTTCTTTGATTGCTTCTATATGTTATAGAACTGCAACATCATTGGGGCAGATGCTATTCTATCAGATATGATTACTATATTAAACAATAACAATATTTATTCTTTCTCTCAAACTTTTATTTTTAGGCTCAACATAAATTATGGAACTCAACATAAAATAAAGTAGCCTATATTCCAAACAATCCCTGTTGAACTACTTTATAAATCTGCTTTATTTTACTGTTTCTAGGAGTCATAGTAAGGTACTGCTTATGAAAACCCAGCATTTCCTGATTATGCTCCTTTGTAATAAAAGTTTGAATAACAAAATAATGTTGTCTCTTATCATAAATAATTTATAGGAGACAGCATGTCCCTTTTTAGTTTACCTACTTCTCATTTTTTTTAAAAAAAGCATGGAGGAGGTATACAAGCAGAAACAGCCACATGAACAAATTATATGAGGAGCTGCAGACAACAGGCTCTCATTGCACTTTTCCACCAGATAAACAGCTTCTTTTACCATGCTGTGTTACATGACTCACAACAACATAACAAAAGTTGACACAAGCACATTATTTATTAAAGACACCTTCTTGGGACAAAGCCTAATTAATGGAAATGCAAATCACTGTCATGCTATGCTAATGTGCTCAGTCAAACTAAACCAAGCCAGGCCAGCATATGTGTATGGAAAAGTCCAACTAGTGTGTCTAACACTAAATTTATAGCATACAAATTGGTTTCCAGGCCCAGTTTGAACTTGGCTTAGAATGTATAATACAAACCCTTTGTAGTTTAAGAGGTAAGTACATTGACAACCAGAGTACAAGTTTTATTTTAAATTTATTTTACTTCTTTAACAGACACACTACCAGTCAAAAGTTTGGACACACCTTCTCATTCAATGTTTTCCTTGATTTTTGTGACTATTTACATTGTAGATTCTCACCAAAGGCATCAAAACTATGAATGAACACATACGGATGTCGTAAACAAAAAAGTGTGAAATACTCAAAACATGTTTGATATTTTAGATTCTTCAAAATAGCCACCATTTGCTTTGATTGCTGCTTTGCACACTCTTGGCATTCTCTACATGAGCTTCATGAGGTAGTCACCTAAAATGGTTTTCCAACAGCCTTGAAGGAGTTCCCAGAGATACTGAGCACTTGTTGGCCATTTTGCCTTCACTCTGCAGTCCATCTCATCCCAAACCATCTTGATTGGGTTTAGGTCAGGTGACTGTATAGGCCAGGTCATCTGGTGCAGCACTCCATCACTCTCTTTCTTGGTTAAATAGCCCTTACACAGCCTGGAGGTGTGTTTGGGGTCATTGTCCTGTTGAAAAATAAATGATGGTCCAACTAAATGCAAACCGGATGGGATGGCATGTCGCTGCAGGATGCTGTGGTAGCCATGCTGGTTCATAGTGCCTTCAGTTTAAATAAATCCAGAACAGTGTCACCAGCAAAGCACCCCCACACCATCACACCTCCTCCTCCATGCTTAACAGTGGGAACCATGCATGTAGAAACCATCTGTTCACCTTTTCTGACAGATTCTCCATTCTCAATTCAAAGAGAGAAAGAGAGAGAGAGAGAGAGAGAGAAAGGGAGAGGGAGGGAGACAGAGAGAGAGACAGAGAAGGAGAGAAAAAAGGAGGGGGTGGCTCATGGTACAACCTTTTCAAAATAGGCCCAAAATGGAGATCAGATGTCATCTCAAAAATTATTCGGGGTTCCCATAGGAACTGAATTTAAGTTTTTCCAGATTATGGCAGCTCATTAAGTCTGTGACCCATTGGTTGTAAGAGGGCAAAAAGGTGTGCTTCAAATTAAGCGAAATAACCCACCCCTCCAAAAGAGTGGCGTATGCTATTACATTAGATCAAGCATGTGATACTTGACAGCCTACTGAAAGAATCCCAAAGATGGCTGTAAGAGAACATGGCTCAATATTAAATTCAAACATATCAGAAAAACATTTAAAAATAGATTTCCAAAATCCTTACAGTTTAGGACATGATCAAAATTGATGAAACAAAGTTCTAGTTCTAGTTTACAGTAAAGACAGTTAGGACCAGTATTAGGGAATATTTTTTCAGCTTTTGCTCTAGACCAATGAATATGGTGAACTAAACTAACTTAAACTAAACTGCGCCTTGCACTGAAGGTGAATGAATCGATTTTGTGTAACACAGAGTTCCATTTCTCCTCATCAAATGTCTCTCCCATGTGTCTCTCTCATAATGCCTTAAAAAGAGCTGATGGGTTTACAATATTACTAATAATAGCATACAATTTTGAAATTATTTCTCTTATAATTATATTACAGCCCAGAATCTTCTCGAGAGGGATTCCTGCAGGTATATTAGAGACACTAGATGTATTTTTATAAGCAAAATGTCTTATTTGCAAATATTGAAAACAACTGTGTAGCAGGTGTTTAAAATTTTTCTTTCAGTTGAGAAAAAATGAAGCAAACAGACAATCAATGTAAAGCTGTGATAATGATGAAAGCCCCAATTTCCCCCCAAAAAATAATGCCCCATTGTTTAGTGATGGAAGGAACATGGTATCCTTTTGGATTGGACAAGATATGGAAAAATGTTTCAGATTAAAAGCAGGTTGGAGTTGATTACATATCTGCAGTGATTTTTTTACTGCTTGATTATCACCATATTGCCTTAAAGGAAATGGAAGAGAACAACATAGTAAGGAGAACAGAGTGGCATGTTTACATGATTCAGATTCTTTAACCTGGGTAATGCACATTGGTAAGAAATATTTACAAAAATTCAAGGACTTGGAAGGTCATGCATTACCAAATTTTCAAATATTTTATTGGCAGTAATGAGAAGCTTCAGCTCCTCAACAGCCATCTTTTGAAGGTAGGAAGAGGAATTGTAGGCCATTGATCTGGTGATACCCAGTGTAAAAGGGGTCTGAAATTAGCTCAAATTTGCATATGTTTTCTACAAGTTTTGATATATTTTTTAAAATCTGAATTTAAAAGCAATATTGCTCAGTAAAATCAAGGTTATAGAGGGTCTGATTTTTCTTTAGAAGTAAGGAGATGGAGGCCTGAGTAAGAGTTAAAATTTTCATTTATTCTGCAAACAGTAAAAATAAAAATGGTGAGAGCTGTCTGGAAAAAACCTTGTAAAACCCATCTGAAAAGCAGTCAGCGCCGGCTGTTTTCCCACTCTTTATAGAAGAAACTGTAGCCTCTATCTCATCAACATGGAATTCCAGTTCTAAACTATTGCAGGAGCTTTCAATGATCAGTGGAATGTTCAGACCATCAAAGAATGAATCAATCAGTTCTGGATCCAGGGGTAATTCTGAAGTATAAAGAAAAGTGTAAAATTTCTTAAACGATTATTTAATTTCCACATGGACAATAGTTATAGTGTCTGAGTCCATTTTTATCTGTGGGATAAGTTGTGATGTTTCATATTTAAAGATCTGATGAGCAAGCAATTTACCGGTCTTTTACCCTTTTTCATAAATCCTGTAATGGGACTATTGATGCAAGCGCTTTGCATGTGCAGTGAAGAGATTATCATATTCTGTTTGGAGCAGAGGAAGTAACTTTTGTTGACTTCTTGGCAAACTCAGGAATCCAAATAAGTTGTGGATTTTACATGATTTGAGCACAGTAGGTCTGACTGTAGTTAGTGTTGTTGCAGAAACCTTGTTTTGAGATATGGAAATTTTAAACACACACACACACACACACAGAGAACTCCCCCTTAAGATATCATTAATAATGTCATTATCAAGAGAAAAGTTATACTTAATTTCATTACATTATATCATTACTGTTAGCCCTTTCCCTATCTTCCTATCACATTGCCTGTTAATAATATTAATATGTATTTATGTGTAATATTATCATGTAATATTTATATCTAAAATGCAATTTGAAAATATTAAATACAGTAGATTCTTAGAAAAGAAAATTCAATGTTATTTAAGTTTAATTCTAAATTTTTTAATTATTTGCGTTTTTTCCCCCAATTTCTATTTCATTTTTGCTCATACCCACAGTACAACATGTATCTGGCCTAGGTAAACATTAAGAAGACACTTGAGATAATTTAGCTTTTTTTTTTTTTCAAACAAAAGTAAGCACTTAATTTTATACATAGATAAATACAGACTATTTAAAACACTGTATTATTTTCAATACCTGCTTACAGATTGGAGCCTCTCTGATGTCCAGTAATGTTGGCAGCGGTTTGTTTATTGGTCTAGCAGGAACAGGAGCAGCAGGCGGCATCGCTGTTGGGGGATTTGAGTGGAATGTAAGAAACATGGTCTAATATCACTAGTGATCATGAGTGACAAGCCTTTATTTCAAATCCAGCCTCACAAATATGAGTGTCTGTGTAGGCAGCATGGGTCCTGGTTGCTTTGGGTTGGATCTTTATCCCTGTCTACATCTCTGCTGGAGTAGTGACACTGCCTGAATATCTGGCCAAACGCTTTGGGGGCCGGAGAATACGCATGTACATGTCTGTTTTGTCACTCATCCTCTACATTTTCACCAAAATATCTGTAAGACACCAAGACACTAAATTACATGTATTTATTTGACAAACTTTTGTCCACAATGACATATAATGTGTACTTGTACAAATGCATGCTTGTATATTACCCAGACAGATATCTTTTCGGGAGCATTGTTCATCCAGGTGTCATTGGGCTGGGACCTGTATCTGTCCACAGCTTTACTGCTGGTGATCACTGCTGCTTACACAGTTGCAGGTAAACACACACACCTTTACACTAGACCTTTATTCAATAAATGTGAATGTAAATCTATAAGCTGACTACAGCTAGTACAGCTGTGTTTCTTTTATTCTTGTTTTTCACAAATTTTGCAATTCTATCATTATTTCTCTTTTCTGGCACTGTTGCAGGAAGATAAAGTCCCAAATTTTTACCATTTCTACAATTGCTCTTGTTGGTTGACTGTTTCCCCAGCCTCAGGAAACAGTGTCAAATGAGTGCAACACCCAACCAATTTTAATCACTGAACAAATCAGAACCCATAACTGGTGACTCAAAATGCTTGGAAACAGAATAACAGGTTCTTAATTTTTAAAATTTTGAATGAAATTTTGAATGAAATTATAACAGTCCCTCTCCTGGCAGAAGCAGAGATTTCTTTCTTGTCTTATTGTCTACATCAGGAAATGCAGATTGCTCAGATGGAGAGAAGCCTCCTGGCATTAGTGTGTGAATGACTGAATGTGGCTTGTATTATAAAAGTACTTTGAGTGATTGAAAAATTTAAAAAGTCAATATCATTACAATCCATTTACTGTTTTACCATATGTCATATTTGCATTCATCTTGTAATTTGTTGCCCTCTTTTGGCTTTAGTTGGCTATTATCTCTGAAAAGTAGGTTGACCACCAGCTTGCTACTCTCTCTTTCAGTTTTTTGGGGATGTGACCATTTCCTGTTAACAAACACTGAGGCTAGTCAAGCAAAGACACTGGTTAAATAACAGTTTTCTTCCTTAGCATTAACAGTAGCAGTAGCAAGTAAACATTCTTATCACACTGAGATTTACCGCTTGAATCATTTTTTAATCACCTGGGTTAACATGTTTAACACGTAGATACATCATTCAGATAAATGCAGCAAGTTCTGCAGAAGGTTATTAAGGCCCAAAACAGGGGAAGCAGGAACATCTAGATCTCTGCATTGTCACTGGAGTGTGTCACAGTCAGTTTATGGTAAATACTTTGTAGTGGAAGAGATTTTTAAAATTTTCCTACTCCTGCACTTTTTTGAATGATATTTTTATTAACTTTTCAGGTTTAAACAACCAACAACAAACAAGTTGAATAAGTTTAAGATAAAAAAATACAAGCAATAAACAGCAATTATGTACCAGGATTAGAAGCATTACTCACCCCAGAATTGCCATGTTTGCTCAGTTAAGGCCTATGTACCACAAATATGGTTCCAAGAAATTGTTAAAGACATTATTCATAGAGTGCAACATACACCGCATAATTATTTTGTACCAATTTTTGTTTATTGGTGGCTTGTTATTTATCCAAGACAACAAAATATTTTCTTTGCAGTATATTAAACAGTTGTGTGTGAAATCTATTGATAAAAATTTAATTCGGAAGACCCAAGATAAAGCATTTTGAATCCATATAGATCACATACCAATATTTCATGGCAACACCATAAAGAATATAATCACCCTGTCAAGAACTTAGCTCTGGATTGTAAGGACCCAAATGCACGACTCGGCTCGGTTGATTCAGCAAAAACAGGTTTTACTACAGGCAATGGTTAGTACACGGAAAGGCAGTCGAAACCAGGCAAAGGTATCCAAAAACGTGAGGCAAAAGGCAAGTTGAAAAACAAGCAAGGTTCAAAATACAAGGAAGCTATGACTGCGACTGTGACTATGATGCTGGAACGTGCTGCAAGATGCATTGGGGCTGAAAAAAGCCCCTCTACTAGACAGAGCCCATTTCACACTGTTCCTGGAATTTGGGGACTTTGAGCCTTAGAGTAATTTGGCGTACTTTTCAGTTTACAACAGTAAACGTTGAAGTAAACAACAAAATCATACTGTAAGTGTAGGAGTAGTAAACTTTAGGGACAAAAATAGTTCACATCTAAGTTTTAATTTGTGCTGCAACTATACTGAGAAGTGTACTGTAAAGCAAACTTAAGGATCCTAGTTATATACTTCTAGCCCACTTTGTACTTCATGAAAGTACACTCTGAAGCAAAAGCATACATATACTGTTAGTTCACCGGTTTTGTTATACTAGTCCACTTTTCAGTTTATCAAAATATTCTTGAAAATCAAATTTTATATATACATAGCACCAAATCATCACTTAAGTTGTCTTAAGACACTTTACATCTAGAGTAGGTCTAGACCACACTAAAATTCTATTTATGAAGACCCAGCAGTTGAGAGCAATTCCCACATGAGCAAGTACTTGGCAACAGTGGCGAGGAAAGACTTCCAAAATCTTCCAACTTTCACATCATCAGTGTTCAACGAGCATTTGGTCAACTGGATGGATTTACTCTTTAAGGCCCTCATTTATCAATCTTGCGTGAGAATTGGTGCAGATTTGGGTGCAGAAATCAGCCTACAACAACGTTCACGTATGATCTATCAAACTTGCGTACATGGACCAATCATGGCGTACGCCTGATCAGTCGTTGATAAATGTGGCGGCTGAAAACAATCGTCATTTAAATAACACGCCCCTATTTATT
>JAPZDZ010000003.1:159103-182621 GCA_029783805.1 Acanthurus tennentii
CAAATAAGAATGTTTTGAGGCCTGATTTAAAAGAAAGTAGTGTTTCAGCAGTATTAAGGTGTTCAGGAAGTTTGTTCCACAAGCGAGGAGCGTAGTGACTAAAAGCTGCTTCACCTTGTTTATTTCTGGCTCTGGGACTGAGTAAACCTCTTCCTGAGGACCTAAGGGTCTGGATGCTTCATATTGTTTAGGCATATCTAAAATGTATATAGGGTTTTACACCATTCAGTGCTTTGTAGACTAGCAGTAAGATTTTGAAGTAAATTCTTTGGCACACAGGCAGCAAGTGCAGAAATTTAAGCACAGGTGTGATGTGTTCCACCTTCTTTGTGTTGGTGAGGACTCTCACTGCAGCGTTCTGGATGAGATGCAACTGTCTGACTGATTTTTGTCTTAGACCTGTGAACACACCGTTACAATAATCTAGCCTACTAAAAACAAATGCATGAATAAGTTTTTCTGAATCTTGTTTAGTGAGAAATCCTTTAATTCTTGCAATATTTTTCAAGTGGTAGTAAGCTGACTTTGTCATCATCCTAATGTGGTTGTTAAAGTTCAGGTCAGAGTCCAAGATTTCTGGCTTGGTTTGTTGTCTTGAGTGAGATTGAGTCAAGGTAAGTGCTAACTTCTAGCTGTTCTTTTTTGGGGCCAAAGACTATCACTTCCGTCTTATCTGGGTTCAGTTGTAGGAAGTTCTGACACATCCACTCAGTGATTTCACTTATGCAGTTACTTAACAAATTTAAGGGTCCGTGATCATTAGCTGACAATGATATATAAAGTTGTGTGTCATCGGCGTAATTATGATAGGAAACTTTATAATATTCCATGATCTGAGCCAGAGGAAGCATGTAGATGTTGAATAGAAGAGGACCTAGAATGGACCCTTGAGGAGCTCCACAGGTGATTTTTATATGGTCTGATTCATAATTACCAATTGACATAGAGTAGTCCCTATCTTGCAAGTAAGATTTGAACCACTGTAAAGCACTCCCAGAAATTCCCAGCCATTTTTCAAGTCTGTGAAGCAGTATGTTATGGTCAACCGTATAGAATGTAGCACTAAGATACAGTAACACTAAGACTGAGACTCTAGATGAGTCACTGCTCATATAGATATATTTAGCACTTTAATAAGTGCAGTCTCGGTGCTAGGATTTGACCTAAATCCGGATTGGAAAACATTAAATTGATTGTTTAGTGACGTAAAAGCTTAAGTTGTACAAAAGTGGCCTTCTCGATTATCTTGCCCAAAAATGGCAGATTTGATATGGGCCTATAATTGCTGAAAGAAATACTCAAAGCCAATATATTTGGGTAGATTTTGTAATTTAGGGAAAAAATTTCATAGTATGCTTTATTATCATTAAACTTCTAAGGGCAATTTAACATTTAATTAGTTCTTGAATAATTAAGTCCAGAAAGTTTGAACCCCTACAGTGATTAGTGTCCGTTAACCGTTTCTTTTGATCTAATATGCCAAAGGAAATGTTACACATTTTCATAGGATATACTTCACGTCTATCTGGGAAACATACTGTAGCCAAAAAGGGCACAACAGACATATCAACATATGGAGCAGATGAGGGAGTGAGTGAGAGGTAGAAAGTCATGGTTGAAGGAAAGTCTGAGTAGGAAGAGGCCACATAAAAAGGTATGCATTCTTCTTTTTGTTCCACATTTGGTCTCATTCTTTTTTCATTAATCTTTTTTTCTTTTAGTAAATAGGGAGAAAAAGCAGGGAAACACAATCTGGTAGACCAAATGGGATGAAGGAAGAGCATTGTTATGGTCCAAGGTATTTTTTTCATACGTGGACATAGGGACATACAGGTGAAATCGCACTTATCCTTACACATTCTCTCTCTGTCTCTCTCTTTATATATATAGATTACTTACTCACTACTTGTATTGAAAGGCACTTTGAGCAGACGAAAGACTAGAAAAGAGTTCCATAAATGGTCTAGACCTGCACTGTATGAAAATGTTGAGACAACGTATGTTGGAATTTTGCACTACATAAATAACATGGATTTTGTCAGAACTGCAAATCAGTCATAACACAATATAATGTCTAAGATTTACAATAGATAGTCATATCACGATCTTGGCATAAGATTGATGCATTGCCTCAAAGTTTTATTTGTGGAAGAACTCCATCAGAGCTGTCAGTTGTTTTTTTTGTTTTGTTTGTTTTTTTTATTTCAGGATTGATAAAACATACCTAGCATAACTGGGGTTTGATTCTTACATATGAAGAATACTTGGAATATTATTAATACCTGTATAAAATATGTAAATATGTAAATGATATATAAGGAAAAAAGACAGCAGTATACAACACTAAATCCATACTTTCATGTCTAATGCCCCATACTTGTGAGTTTAACTTGGCCAGATTTTCTTCAGTTTTTCTGTAGGTGAACTTTTTTTAGCTGGTCTGTTTGCCTATAAGGGCTTTTCATTTTAAAACAAGTATTTTTTGTGAGTAAACACCAGTTGGCTAGATGCTAGTGAGCAAGTTGGTAAACTAAAAGTCAGGAGCAGAGCTGCTTTATGATTTTGTCTATTAGTTGTCAAGTCAGTAACGTGGAGGCTTTTCGCATTCATCAAACAAAAATTGGACCTTATTTAGGCCTTTTAAATCTCATAACCACAAGGAAAGATCTGTGTAATTTTTCCTTCCACTGTCCAGAGATATGCAGTTTTGTTTGTTTTCAGTGTCACGCATTGTACCAGGACAGCAATGACATTTTGACTGACAGACAGAGAGCAGTACCATTATGTAATTCTATTTAAAGTTTTAGTGATAGGGGTAGGAGTACAAGGAGCTGCAGACAGGGGGCATAGCTGATTGATGTTCGAACAGGCCGTAGACTGAGCAGAAGGGAAGGGCCACTGAGAAAAAGGATCAAATAAATACTCTTCTATAACGACTTTTTGATATTGTATAACGTTAGTTTTTTTTTTTGAAAGAAAGTTGCTGATAAAGGTCACAAAAAAGATGGGAAACCGGGTCGCCCGTGAAGACTACGAATGGGTCTACACAGACCAGCCGCATGCCGACAGAAGAAAAGCGATCCTGGGTGAGCTACTTAATCCGTTAGAAATGAATCCGTTAGTCATCGGTAAACCCTTAGAAAATTTAGATATTAATATGTAAGTTTGGTTGGTGTCTATTTCAAATTCTAGCTAACGCCAATTAGACGCGAAATTATAAGTATAGCTACACTGCCACCGTGATAGCTGACTAGGTTTGCTAACGTGATTAACAGTTAAGCTAACGGTTCCATATCCGTTGTTGGATTTGCTAAAAGTGCTAGTCAGCATAGGCAAGTTAGGTTTTACGTTGGTGAACAATAAAAAAACATTTTGGTGAGTTGCAGCCACAACCACGCCTGCTGCTATAATCGAAGTAGCGTTGATTATGTCTAAGCTGGTTGCAGGTAAACCATGCTAGTTAGCTTAACGCAACAGCGTTAGCAACGCAACGTAACTGCCACCGTTGTATGTTGCCACTCCCTGGGATGACCTCTCAATTCACTCACGATGAATTAGCAGTAACGCTAACGGTTTAGATACTTAAATAATGGAAGAATCGGTTAAGAAAAATCTTCGACTCTTATGACATGTGTGAAAAGTGTTTCTCGGGAGTTTTGTTGGCCTTTGAGAAATATTTTAAGTAGCAACTGATAAATCAACGTCGAAGGAGAAAAATAGTTCTTTTCTTTCGCAACAGGCAGTGATATATAATTTACCACATACCCAAGCATGTCAGTAAAAACCCATAAAAAAAAAAAAAAGTACTGTGTGACGTATAAGGGATGTTAAAGTAACTTAAAAATGCTAAACACTAAATGATTCCAGGTGTGGTTGAACAATTGATAATTGCTATAATAATGGCTATGGCTTAAGTTTTATTGAAATTGCAGTGTTGCTATACAGAATCTAAAGAACAGGAGCTGCAATTTATTTGTAAAGGGTCAAATTGTGTTACAGCTTTTGGCTTCAGACTTTTGTTAGGACAGAAAACACATTTGAAGATCTCTCAGGTTGGTAACAAATTGTGGTGATATAACAAATGATTGACTAATCAATAAGGGAAATGATAAATACATGGGGCAAATGACTCATATTTTCACTGACTGAATTTCTTCTATAGTGACAAAATAAATAAATAAAGGCTTCCTGTCATTTTTACAGATTAAAACACCTAAATGCTGTCTTCTGCAAAATCAAGTTATTTAGATTAAATACTGTCAAAAACCACACTCAGACCGCATGTCAAAGACTACCTGTCCAGATGGAATCACACACAGTCTCTGGAAGAATGGATATGTTGTTTTAAGTAGTATTTACAAGTAGGCTTGGTAGTGACTAGCACTGGGTATTTTAGAGAACCTCACAATTCAATTCAACTTAAATTCTCTGGGTCTGGCAATATTCGATCATTGATCAGTATGATTTGACATTGATTTAATAATACATGTAGATGACAGAAATACCCAGAAAATTCATCACGGTGCTTTTCGATATCTGTTAATTTATAATGTCTGCATTATTTGTATTGGTTTAAAACAAACTGACTTGAAAATGTATTTACCATTGTGCTATTCTTTAATGAACAAAGAATAAAACATTAACAATACAGAATGTATTAAACTAATGCTAAGCTTGTTTGTTTGTTTGTTCGTCTGCAATCTACAGTCAGGCTTTGTTTGTCCACATAAGAAAGGAGTTTTTGGCAATCTTTATCTGTAAAGCCTAATGCCTGTACAGTGTCAAAAACGAGAAACGAGGGCTTTAAGAAGATGATGTGCACTGGAACCACAATACATAATACCATTACAAAAACACACGGCAGAAGTTGCTGCTGTACGCAGAGGTGAAAGAAGAGGCACTTTCCAGCAATATTGTTAGTACTGACTTTAAAATGTTACTATCTGCCGCCATCCTTGTTTTGTTGAGTAAACAACAAACATTGTTTGATTGAGTGAGGACTCTGCATGATGCAAATCAGTGTGGCCCCAACAGAACAAACAGAATTGCAGTGGAAATAATTGATTTCAGGAGTTTCTGAATCCATATTGAATTTGGACTAAATATATTGCAATGCATTAATTAATTTAAAAAAAATTTTTTTACACAGCCCTAGTTGTGACAATGTAAAATTGACAGGCGGAGCCAGACAGGTTTGCTGGTCTCCGAACATTCTTGCCTTTTAAAGAGACCCTTTCACAATCAGTTCACTGAGCTTTACAGAATTTTTTTACAAAAGGTGATGTCATTTTTCAAAAGAACTGAGTAATTGATCTCAAACATGACCTGATTTACGGGTCCTGCAAATCCTGTTCTGTAGTAGAAACCTTAGGGCCTGTATTGTAAAGCAGGATTTTGATTAGTGATTTTGCTGAAGATTAAATTCTGTTTTCATTGATATGAAAGTGGACTACTTTGTAGCAGGGTACACAGTAACTTGATGGTAAATTATGTTGTAGTAACATGTTCAAGTTACCATGGTTCAACTATAACCTGCTCTAGAGCCTTTAACTCCAGCCTATTTATTGATTAGTATTTTTAAGAGGCACACCATAGCCTTAATTAAATATATTCTGTGTTCTATCAAATGCTGATTCTGGAGACATTTTGCTTGATTTTAAAATGTTTTGAATGGGGAAAACTGATAACTGCACACATACTCTCTCATGGGAGTAATCTTTAAAAAATAATCAGCTAAAGTATCTATTTGTGTGAACTTAATGTAGTGGACTTGTGAACATTGACTTTCTGCCACAGCATGCAATGTAGGCAATTTATTTCTGCTGTTGCATCCTGATGATTAGAGAATGTCTTAATGGTTAAATAACGTTTCACAAGGTGCCAGTCGTTAGTTGATTAAGCTACACTGAAATGCTTGTTCATGCCAAGTCTGTGTGTATGTTTTATATTTTTAACATTTATGTTCAAATTTCAGTGTTTTGTTACATAGGCTTTTTTAAATAATAGAGTCCACAAATTATTTAATTTAAATGTTAGCAACATTTGGAAATCTGATAGAGAGTTTTATCTACTTCTTGAATACTTACCGGGTCTGTTGTTATTTTCCTTACAGCCAAGTATCCAGAAATCAAATCTTTGATGGGTCCCGACCCCAGGCTAAAATGGGTTGTCTGCATAATGGTGGTAATACAGTTTTTAGCTTTCTACTTAGTCAAAGACTTGAACTGGAAATGGGTTTTATTTTGGACTTACGCTTTTGGCAGCTGTATCAACCACTCAATGACCCTTGCTATTCACGAGGTCTCTCACAACACTGCCTTTGGAAACAACAAGGCCATGTGGAATCGCTATTTTGCCATGTTTGCCAACTTGCCAATAGGCCTGCCCTACTCTGCCTCCTTCAAACGCTATCACCTGGACCATCATCGCTACCTGGGAGGAGATGGTGTAGATGTAGACATTCCCACTGAGTTTGAAGGCTGGTTCTTTTGCACACGCTTCCGCAAGTTCATCTGGATTATTCTGCAGCCACTGTTTTATGCCATTCGGCCTCTCTGCATCAACCCCAAACCCATCACTCAGTTGGAAATGACCAATGTGGCATTCCAGCTCAGCTTTGACATTCTGCTCTACTGGATGTGGGGGTCCAAGCCTGTGGTCTACATGCTTGCTGGATCTATGCTGGGAATGGGCTTGCATCCCATCTCTGGTCATTTCATTGCTGAGCACTACATGTTTCTTAAGGGTCATGAAACCTACTCATACTATGGTTCCCTCAACCTGCTGACCTTCAATGTGGGCTACCACAATGAGCACCATGACTTCCCGAGTATCCCAGGACGCAGGCTGCCCATGGTTAGTACAGCTGGGTGATTGTGGGGAGTGTTTACATACAGGTGGCAATCAAAAAGAAATAATTTAAGACATAGCTGTCAGTGTAACTAATTCCTCTGATTATAACTATTAAGTGAGTAAGTGAGGTTTGCGCCAATATTTACATTTTGCATGTAAACATTTAGCATGTTAACTTGCAAAATTATTCCCATTGCACATAGTTTAGTATGATAAATTCTAAATGTTGGTATGTGGGGGTGAGTGTATTCTTACCTACAACAAAAATATTTGATTTACCTTTTAGTAAAATAAAAATGCCAAATTACAGTAATGGCTTAGAAATTTTTGGGCCAAAAGTATAATTTTACTGGCATCTGTTATCTTACACGAGAACAGAAAAATAAACATATACACAGCAGTAAAAATAAACCAAACTATACAACTCTTTTTATATACTAACAAATGAGCTGTACAAGCATCATCCTGTGTCAAATGCACGTAGATAAAGGGCTGTAAAAAGTGTTAAACTCAGATAATGTAAGCCATTTACTTCTTGCATGAGGCCAAACTGAAACAGCACATTATGTGTATTTGGTAATGCTTAATGATGATGCCTGACACCTCACATCCTTTGTGCAGTGAAGGAGTAACTTTATATTTATGTGTGCATAGAAAGTGCCAATTCACTTGTGGACAGAGCATAAAGATTCTAGGGTATTTCATTAATTTTATGGAAGTGAACCAATTGGATGCTGTCTATATTTTCCCTTTATATGATTATTTTTCAGTACATCCAATTTATCATGACATTTTGTATCGATAAGAATTCATATTGGTTTTATTTATTCATTTTTTATTTTCTAACTTATTTACAAACAAAGGTCTAGACCACAACACATTATACTGAAAGTGATAATACTAGTTGGATTTCTTTTTGTCATCTTTTATATACACAGGATTTACCAGTTTCTCCTATCAGTAACCACCAGATCTATACCACACTTGGGTTCAGCTTGTGCTAGCGATGAAGAAAAGTCTGGCTAATCCCTTGCAAAATAGTTTCAGGGGTTGGGTGGAAGTGGTGGAAAATTTATGTAAGAGGAGGTCATCCTGGTATTAAAATGGCCAAATTAAAGCATTCTGACCTAATGAAAACCCAGTGAAATGTTCAAGCTGATGGCTACATACTTACTCTGTTAGCAAGATGCTGACACCCAATAGGAGTATCCATTTATGTGCTAAGGGAAGTTAGCATTGCATCTAAAACATGAAAAAACAATCCATTTAATTCACATAGTTAACATAGTTAAAGTTTACCCATATAAGTAGGCATGCTTTGACACCCGTGCGAAATGAGTCTGTTTCTGGCAGCTAAGTGCTACACTAAGCACTAAGCTTAAGCATAGGGGCTGAAGTCACATGCGCTTCCCAAGAGAGGCATGACCAGCCTCAGCACATTTGCATTTAAAGCTACAGTTATAGAAACAGCACAATCAGATGAGAGCTGAAACAGAGGGGTATATGGAAATGCCTTTCCACATGATCAAAGTGATGTTTGAAGTGAGAAACCTTAAAGACATGTTTTGGGGACCTCTGAAACCTATTAACGCTGTCAAAAAGGGGCACAATGTGGAACCTTTAAGCTTTATAAACTGAATAGCTTTTGAAATCCATAGTGCCATCTCAAGTTGGCATTTAGCAATGTTTATTCTTCTGTTTCTTATTGATTTCCAGGTGAAGAAAATAGCAGCAGAGTATTATGATGACCTGCCTCAGTACACATCATGGGTGAAGGTCCTGTATGATTTTATCATGGATGATACACTGAGCCCGTACTCTAGAGTCAAGAGGAAGCTGAAGGGAGATGTCAAACAGGAATAACTTCACCAAAAGTCTCTGCAGCATCCAGAAAGATAACAGCTTGGCTTACCTTTCGATAAACTTATCAGCTTCTTTGTATTAATACATTGTGCATGTAAAGTGGTGGAGATTGTGACATGAATTTGGAAGTGTGTATTTTCTCTACAAGACAGCACAGCCTGTTAATCAGGTCAGAAAAACCAAGCTCACTGATTGTTACATTGGTAATGAGTGTTAGAATATGACTATAAGTAGTGCCTAGGACCGGATGACAAAGACTTTTGTTTGGATTTAATAAATAGTTTGAGATATAATTTGCTATTTTATTTTTCTGAACAAAGTAAAACATTTATGGATTGCAATTGAAGTTGTCACATAAATATCCTCAACAGGATAAAATGTAATCACTTTGCTAATTTCTTGACTTTTATTATTCCAATTTCTCCAATGCTTTGGTGTAACACTAACCCCAGATATCCTCTCTTTGCATTGCAGTCTATTTCATGGTTGTCAGATTGTCAAATTGTCAGATAACCTTTTGCCATTACAACCAGTGTGTTAATGTGTATTGGATGTATGAGAGATTATAAAATATGTGTCTGTTTCTCAAAACCTTGGAGACATTCCAACAAACAAGAAGCTGGAAAATATTCTTCTCAGTAGTGATGCTCCAATCGATCGACCACAGATTTAAAAAGGACAATTCTCACAACAAATGACTTGATCGACCGTTGCCAAATTACCCCATCAAAAAAATCTATTACTAATACTAATACTAATACTAAATCTAATAAATAAATTCTAATAAATCTATCTAATTTATGAGCAAACTGCGCCGTCTATGTCCAAATAAAGGTGCAGTGTTAATAGGGAATCTCTCTGTATTGTAGGACACAAACAGGCTATGTATCCTCGCTAGAGTGGAGTGGATTTGATTACACCCATGCCCTTTGCTGTGCATCATTCCCCTCTTCCCATCTTTAGCTGTCCTGTGTGAATCAAGCCACAAAAGCCTTAAAAGAGAAGTAACACATACACCGTCTCAGTGTGGTCGGAGAAAGACCACAACAACAAACTAAATGTACGCTTGCTTTGGAATTTGGAGTTTACTGTAAGATTGTACTGAGGTTCAAAGTCAGACTTCACATATTTTATTTTGATACACCTTATGTAATTTTGAATTTAGAGTTTAGTTCATTATGGGACTGAGGAGCAGATCAGAGAATGAATGAAATATCCCAATTTCTTCATATTTTGCTGTGGACATCAGGTCTAAGAAAAGTTGGTTTGAACTTTATTTTACGGTAGCCTACCAGCCTCTTTGACATCTTGTTTTAATTAAAAGAGAGGTTACCAAATTTAAAATGTGTCACTTAACATTTTTCTGATGTACTGAATATTGAAGTACTATGATTGATATGTACTAAAAAACATTAGGAAGGCCTATTCAAGAGTTAAATGAGTGTTTAATAATGGGCAATCTAAGCCTCAAGTCTATTAGTACAGTGTCATCAATTTGGTATGGGTAGGACCATTCCAAAAATAGACAGAAGGTACCAATACCGTAGTAGCAAAAGGTAAACATTTTCTTATTTTTTTCCCCCCAAAAATTAATATCAGCTGATCCTGTAGGGAAAAACTGGTAATCAGGATTGGCCCCAACAAATCCGGATCGGAGCATCCCTACTTCTCAGACACCTCAGTGGACATTTGAGTCCCACTGAAAAATTGGGCACAACCAAAGCAGGGGTAATGACATATCCATTAGCTTCTCCTGTGCACATTTGCATTAAAACTTAAAGGAACAGGTGACCAAAAAAATAAACATTCAGTAATTTTCTACTTGCCCTTTTGCAAGCTATGTGATTGTTTGTAGTCTTAAAAAATTTTGGAGCTGTCTAGCCAAACAGTGTTGCAGTATTCTACCACATATCTGAAAAAAACTGGTAACTCGTCACAAAACTAAAGTAACAGTGAAAGTGCCTCTGTTGTCAACCTAAAACATATAAGTAAGGTAGTTGCAAAAAAGCATTTGTGTCACTGGATGCTAAAAATGTCTTCTCATTCAGTAAGCCTTACATTGAGCCTCTTCGGCCTCTTCTTGACACTGCCAAAATTATTTAGTCTTTATTTTGTCTGTGTTTCAAATTGCATTGGGATGTTATGGCTAACTGTACCAGCATTAGATATCTATGCAACCAATGCAACCAAATTCTATTCTATTTTATACTATTCTATTCTAGACAACTAAAAATAAACTGCTCTTGAGTGAGTAGTTTATGAGGGATTAACTGTGCACCAATGAATGAACACAGACAATATCTTCCTCAATTTTTGTGACTAAAGATTAAGGTCAGCAACAAGACAGTATCTTAGCTATAGGCCATCAGCATCATTGTTTGTGTAAGTGTATTGAATTGGACCAAAGTTGAACTCTTAAATTAATTTACTCATCCATGCCCTTTAACTTGAGTTTAAATCAATTGTGGTTGTTAGATACCTTGTATTACTTGTAAAAGTAGAAGTTGCATCTCTGGCTCTTGAGCCTTTTTTTTTTTCAAACTGCTCCAATATATATATTTTTTTAAATGCAACACATTAAATGTATCACAACATTATACAACCAATTGTCATGCTTCCATTTAAAATAATTGCAACACTCAGTAAAATGTGGTTGTATGTGAGATTTGAATGTATAAGCACAAGTGCCTCAGAGCCTTGTTCTTAGTGCAGTGTTAGGGATTCTGTTTCAAATTTGTATGTATTTATTGATAGATTTTTACTTTGACGAAAAGCTTTAGGCCATGAATTGACTTCCTCTTGTTTGTATAGGCAGGGCTACAACCTAGCGCTGTTGTGGGGGTCATGTCCCCAATGTTTTGATTTAAATGGGAAGATTTAGATACCTAGAACCTAATTTAATTAACCTAATGTAATTGCTAATTAGTAGACTTTACTAATTAATATTAAGTTGTTAACTATCTTGAAGACAATAAAAATATTGATTAAAAAAACAAATACCAGATTTTTTGTATTTTATAAGAAAGTGTTCTTCCTTAGGGGTTTCAAATAAATCTATTGTTTCCAACAAGTTCAGGATAATAATCTCTGTGCTGTATCATATGGTCTACAAAAGTCCCCAAGAATGTTTAAGTTGAAGACAGCACTGAGCCAAAAAAACCCAAAACATTCTTTCTTTATAGTATGAGTAAAATATTTGCTTTTCAATTGGGTTTTTCTTAGTATTTACACTTTTTTTTCTACATTATTGAGTTATTGTTATTGGGTCGGTACATGAAAGATTAGCATTTCAAATGAGGCATTCCATTAGACAATAATAAAATTAAATGGTTCCAGGATAAAAGAGATCTGTATAAGTGGGGGTACAAAACAAGTCATATTACCCCATAAAATAAATGAATAACTTGATATGAAAATAGTAGATAAAGTAATGATAAAAATATAGGCAGAGCAAGACAAAACAGAAATCATATTGTAGGTGTTTGGGCAGTTTAATATAATTCCAAAAATCCTAATTTCTTTCTTTCTAAATTAAATTATTTATTAATTAATTACCCAATTCCTGTTTGTTTAGTTTGTGAGAAGTGAGAAGATCTTAACATTCTAACATACCTGAGGCCATATTCACAGAGTCACTCTCAAAAAATAAGCTTGTCAGGTCTAATTTTAGCACCACTGAAGAAAAGGAAAAGCTGTATGTGCTTCAAGGTTTATATTTATTAATGCCTTTTTTTTGACTTTTGTACTTGTTACAAGTCCAATTATTTGGGGGATATTTTTTCTCTCACGCATATGTTGGACAAGACATGAAAGCGCACTTTTCCTATCTCTTAAAAATCAGTAATAGTTATTGTAGTCTGGTTATTATAATGCTTCTTAATAAATACCCATTAGTTGTTAACGAGCCCCCATGAGGCTGACAATGACCTGCATGTATACTTCACTTGTCAGTAGCATTAAAACTTTGACTTTTTTACTCTTTGTTTTAATGTTAAGTCTTTGAAATTTGGCCTACATTTATTTTAAGATACTTATTTGGACAAGGCTATGTACCTCCCATAGTATTTTTAAAATGAATTTACATTAGACCAAGAAAAGACTGAAAACCAAGATAGTCAATTACAGTTTCATCAAACATGACATCATCCACAGCACCAATTCTTTAGTAAAAGTTGGTCCTAGCATTTATTAGCATGTAGCAGTCATGGTGCCTCCTACTGGCGACAGAAAATTACATTTTATACTTTCATGCACTATTTGAAGCAGCTCAATTAAATCTGACTCAAACTTTGTCAGACAGGCCTTAGCATCTTAATGATGATATGTTGGTGTTGCGGCGAGTTTTGATGTTTCACCAGACAACAGTGCAGAAACTTACTAATCTTGGAATTTCTAGGAATTTCCAAATGTTGTTCTTGAAAAAACTCCTACAGATTCTATCACACCAGCTTGAATTTTGTTTTGTGCACTGAAAATTGTTATGTTCTCATTCTAACTTTAGTACACATTGTCCAACATGCACCAAACATCATGTTGGTTAACAGCACCAGCCCTAAACCAAGAATATGTCAATATTACGTCATAGTTGCCACCTACTGCAAACAGGGAGTGACATGTTTTAGACTTTGATGTATTATTTTTAGCAGCTTGATCAAATCAAACTCAAATTTAGCTACATAACCCTAAATATCTTGCCGATGATATGTTGCAACCCCTGTTCATCAAATGGCATTACCCTGGTGTTGCAGCAAATATTTTTGTCAAAGGAGTTGTCTAAGTTCCTTGTTTCTCATCTATTTTGTCCCCAATTCACATATTGACTAGTATTTTCCATTCTTAAGTAACATGCTAACTGAGAGTTATGTGTTGGGCGCCCTGCTGGCTACCACAAGTCGATCTTGTATGACAATTGTCATGTGATTTTTCATTAAATTCTCACACAGGCACAACACTCTGTGTATTGGAACACAACACATAACTACTTTGTGTTGTCTAGGGCGACTGCTGTCCTATCAGGGGCCCATTCATGTTAGCAGATTTAATTTTCTTTACTGAGCTTTTTATGCAGTGAAATTATATATTTTCAAAATTTTATGATTAAGGCTTGTGCAGACTGTCCCGTTCAGATACCTATATCCGTAAGGGCCACATCAATAACAGTAACATGTCCTATCCTACTACTTTCAACAGTGAAAATTAGATTTATGTTGTTTATGCAGAGCTAATGAGCCGCATTGAGTCTTGCTTAGTTGATATGCTAAATAAAATTCAAGCAGAAGTAAATGAACAAGTGGTGTGTGGGTTGTGGGTTTTTCTAGGATGGATGATTAGTATTACTGCCTTGTGTGAATGTGTGTGAAGAGTGAATGCTAACATGCATAGCAAAGTGCCTTCAAGTGTCAACCAACCAGACAAGTTATATAAATGCAGTCCATTTACAATGCTACTATTGTAACAGTAAGTCAACAAGCTCATACCACACACATTGGGTGTAGGTTTTGTGCAACCTAAGAATATTCAGCAGTCTGTTTCACCAGTTTTATTAGACAGTGACTTCCTTTAAAAAAAATTATAACTTTTTGTGATGGGTTTATCACACTGTCTACTAGTGAGTCATTGACAATGACAAACTGAACTGTAACCATAAGGGAAAACAATAAAATGCAGTGAGCATATCATTTAAAAATATCAGCAGCAGTCCCACAGATGTTTACTGGAAAAGAGTTTACTGACCTCAGGGCAGAGTCTGAGAAAGCAAAACAGTTCCTAAACTGGGCATTTGATAAGAACTAATCTTTATCAAAACACATTCCAGACAACGTGATATGTTAATTGTTGGTTTCTTCACACAATTTTTATTGTAAAAGCATGAATCAGTATTATGAGAAAACAACAGTAAGATATATATGCATACATTATATAAACCTATTCACTAACAGGTAAGGGGGCGCCAAGGTTGAACTGTTGGTGATGATGTCTGTGGTTCTGAACTTGCACTTATCTCTTGAGGGACTTTCTGAGCTGCTCATAGATCCTCTGGTCCTGCAAAGGGAACACACAGGCACAGTCACTGCATGTTTATGGTTTTCACGCACATATCTTAGTGAAGCCCAAACAGCCAGCCAGTCTGTCAGCCTTTCATATAACAAGCAACAGCTGGCATTCTCTCTTTGTCTCTGGCATTTCAGTGGTCTTTTCTTATATAATAATATCTTGAAAGTATGAAGCAATTTTCAATATGGCGTCCAGAAGTTAAAGTGTGTAGCAGTGTTTAAGTGTGGGACCAGTCAGACTGGTTGTCCTTGCTACTTGATAGCAGAGCTGTAAAAGGATATTGGTCTGGCAGTATAGAGCTGTTTACAGTGACAGTCTGTAATTATCTGAAACATCTGAGGTGCTGTCAGAGTATTAGAGGCATGAACCAATGCATTACACAGAGGTGTTAGGTATTTCCACGCCTGCTGACAGGTGGGGACAAACGGGCCTGTTGTCCCGGGTCCAGGGTAGGGGGGACAGAACTGGGCCCTCATTAAATTATGGAATAATTATTCAAATTTTTTGAAAATAGGCCCATTTGTGGAAAAGATAAAAGCTTTTTAGTTGCTTTCTTCCTTATTGACCTTGAAATAGTGGTCAAGAACCCCCCCATCCCCAACACAAAAATGGTTTGGCCTCTGATCAAATTTTGATGTTGTCATTCGATCAGGTTTAATAGGAGCTACTATTTTGTTAAAATAGTAGCTCCTATTAAAACTGTAGGTAATGTCATAAACTCGGGTCAAAAAAGACTGCCAAAACCAACAGCAGCATTAGATCATTCAGCTTGTGATAAAAAAAGAGACTACTGGGTGGTTGAGCTGAGTTGGAAATATTGTTAAAGGTTGGATTTTTTTTTTTTTTTTTTAGGAAAATTGACAAACTCAATGTAGCTCACTTAAACCAATACAATTTTAAGGTGGAAGAAACAAAACTGTTATTCCAAACCTAACAAAACCAAAGAGAAGTATTATTCTTTAGATCTCTTACAGCATATGCTGTCAATATTTTATGTTTTCCTTTTTTAAAAACAAGTCTATTCTGGTACGTTATGTCACATGGCAAGCATTTCATGTTTATACTTACCTTTTCAGACACAGATGGACGAATTTTTCTGAAAGCATCTTCAAAGTTCTGATTGCTTAGTTTGATGTCAGCTACAGAGCCAGAGGAATATGTGTGACCTGTGTGCAACAATGATATTGACAGATTTATGTCAAATCCAGAACTCCAGACACAGTCCTGTCACATTTATGTTGTATTCTGTCAAGTTGCTGTTTCCTGACTTCCTGACACAAAAGTGCAAAAAATTAAAACAAAAATATTTCTCCTTTAGGAAATTACATTTGTGCTGTGCTGTGTGTGTTTGTGAAACAATTACAAAAAAGGTTTGTGCCTAACATTTTTTCAATATCTTGGACTTGTTTAGAGTACTATACTCTTTGGTACTGAGTTTAATTGCTTATCCTGCGCTAATAGAAGCCTCAAGAAGCTGCTCTCCTGTTATTTTTCTTTTAGGTGTTCCAAGTACTGTTTAAACTCATTTAAATCCAAAGAACTAGTCTGAGTGCCAGTGACTTATGTTATATCACTGATGCCTCCTTTGATTCAATTTAATAATGAAAATACAATAAGAGGAAGGAAACTGAGTAGTTTAAAGGCTTTGTTATTGCTTTACAACAGTACATTATTTGATGTCTTACCACCTGAACTTTATTGTTTTCTCAAAATAAACACTTCTTTCAATTTTTTGTTTGGCAATAAATTTCAAACAAAGTAAATCATTCACCATTTGTTGCAAAAACAAATCTTGATAATCAGCAGACAATTAGGGACTGAAGACACCAATAATGTTAGTTTTTTGGTGTACTTTTGTCTCATTTTTACTACAAACAAGTCTTTAGGTGTGCATGGTCTTCCTTATCCTTACATAATCTATCATGGTACATCTTAAATCTTTTAAATACCTTTATTGACCCTGCCCAATAAAAAAAGAAAAAACTGAACACAATTAAAAAAAAGTCACTGCTACATACAATTAAAGGGCAATTTGACCAAGAGGGTCTGGTAGAGATGGAGTGATAAGTGTCAGAGAAAATAATCAACTGTATGATCAGATTTTCAGTGTTCAAAGTAAGTTTGGATCAGATATGAAAGCAAAGCAGACATATAACATGTGGGGCTTAAAAGCTGAATAGTCCAATGATTAGCATGATTAGCAATCAATTGAATTTGTTTTGAATAATTTCAAGCTCTGGCTCAGGTCCTCCGGCCCATCAGGCAAGTAATATATACAAGTTGAGCTCTGACACTTGGCTTCATCTATTGTCTGTCTTGCCTTGTATGCTTTGTGTGTTTTGAGCTAGTATTTTGTGTTTTTTAGCATGTTAAGCACTTTGGCCCACTTTGGCTGTTTTTAAGTGTGCTATATAAATATCTTGAACTAAACTGAACTGAAAGAAAACAGTCAGAAAGGGATAGCTGAAGCAATAGAGAAGACGGAGAGAAGTTGGGGGAGCCCACTATGGCAGAAGCAACAGGTAAGATTGATATCAATATATATTGTTCAGTTATTTATTTGTCATTAAGTATTTGGAAATTAAAATATTTAAAAAAGCATGGTATATGTGGGTGGCATAAAAATAGCTATTTTGAAATAGCCAATATTCTTGCTGTTGGTCTGGTTTACTTCCATCAATTATATAGAAGCATCTGTTAAGACTAAACCAGCTAAAAGTTTCTCTTAGAGTGCATAAATACAAAAATAAACGTTTATGAAGTGTAGGTGTCAAGTCACCAGAAGAAAAAGCTGAAGAATTCTGAGACTTCAGGTACATCCTCAGGGCATTAAGAGATGCTTCCCTCACTAATGCAGTCAGGTCAGCCCCACTGGATCAAAAACACACAAACGCACAGTTAGACTTTCTGCATCAGACTTCCTTCTGTTCATCAGGTTTAGGGATTAGTGTTTCTACATTTAGTCACCATTGCAGTCAGCAATAAAATATCATATACAAACCTAAGAACACATGTGCACCACAGTCACTGCTTAAAGACAGTTATTTTTTTCCTATAGAAGAAGGGGAACAGCATGGTAAAATTCACTAGGCATACAAAGACAGCAGGTGTTTCGATTTGTAACTTACGTAAAGCAATCACAGCGCTCGTCATAGGCAATCTCCTCCAGACAGACGTCTTCCTCAAGCTGAGGTTTGGTCCCCCCCTACAACAAATAAGTTTTGAGTCACTTAAGAAGATAACCATCTATTTCATCTCTGTACACTCAGACGGTTTGACATGTTGCTAATCCGGCTCAGCACAAAGAATAAAACAGGAGAAAACTGCCAGCCACTTTCCTGCTGGGTGTAGAGTTATTTCTGGTAGCACTGTTTTAAAATAGATAACTAGATGTAGTGACAGACCAGCAACTGTGGTTGGACATTTTGAATGTCAAATTCTAATGTTTTAAAACAAAGTATGTCTATCTTACAGTCATTTCCCTGTCCTGAGCCATGACTGCCTTTTCTAGTGTCCCTACTGTCCCTACTGCATTGCTTTGCTATGCTTACACCAGAGACAGTTGAGAGAGCAGGACAAGGGGCAAGAAGGGGGTGGGGGTGTTGTGTAGGTAGAATGGGCTTTGGTTGGAGGGAGAGGTGACCACACCTACTTAGGAGACAGGAAGAATAACCATTTTCTTTTTTTTTATGATTAGTATTTTATTGTTATTTTCACAGTAAACAAGCATAAACAAGCAGTGGCCGCCTGAAGGGCAAAGACCACATAAGAACTAAAATAAACACAATACAATGCATGCATACACCTAAAAATAATTAAGAAAAATAACAACCAATACACACACACACACACACAAACAAAAAACCCCAAAAATAATAAAAACAAAATAATAATAATAATAATAAAAACAAAATAATAATAATAATAATAATAATAATAATAATAATAATAATATAAATGCTCAGGTGGCTTGAAGATTGACAGTTTCTCGTTGAGTTCTACAACAGTATTCCCACAATTGTTTACATCATTATGGCAATTTAACTTGAAATCATTTTTCTCTTTTCTGAGTTGGAAACGTCATCAGTCAGACAATAGAAATAATTGATACTGCCTCCACTTCAAATCATACTCCTCCCTCTTGTCTAGAAGCCTGTATGATAATCGTTCTAGAGCAGCAAGCTGCCCAAGAGATGTGTGCCATGAGGATAAAGCTGGTGTTGAGGAGACCTTCCATTCTTTAGCTAGCATTTTTCTGCCTAACATAAGGACAGTCTGTGTCCAGTCTGCAAGTGGTGGAGCCAGGTTATCCAGAGCAGAGGGGTCCCCTAAAATAAACAGACCAGGAGTGAAGGGAATATCCTGGCCAGTAATTTTTTCTACAGTGGAGTGTATCCCTGACCAAAACTCCCGAACCCTGGAACAGCTCCAGAGCATGTGTACTAAAGTACCATCTTTATCAAGGCACCTCCAGCACATTGGGGTATCAGCTAGACCCACTCTATGCAGCCTTGATGGCGTCCAGTAGACTCTGTTTAGAATCTTAAACTGGATCAATCTTGTGCGCAATTCTCTTGACATTATTTTTTTCCATGCCTTAAGATTCGACCCCATTCTGCCTCTGTAAAGGGCTCCTGTAAGTCAGCTTCCCATGATGATTTAAGTGACCACTTATTGAGTTCTGATGCCCTAAGGATCATAGAGAGAGCAGCAGCTTCATGACCATGTCCAGATATTTTCAGGACCATTTCCAGAATGTCAGCACTAGGTGGGGCTATTGAGGGAGGTTTGTATTAGTAGGTGTCTTAGCTGTAGGTACTTCCAGAATTGGGTGTGTGGAAGCCTAATTCCTGTTTGAGTGTCTCAAAAGATTTTAATGTGTCATCCTGATATAAGTCTCCAAGAACTGTGATACCTCTCTGAAGCCAAGAATTCCAGAGAAATGGTGACTTTTCTATAAAGAGCTTAGGATTCAACCAGATACCAGCTGACCTGTGGAGATAGGGATCAAATTTGAAAATCCGAGCGACTCTCCTCCAGACCCATTGGATATAAGAAAAAATAAGATGTGATCGCTTTGAGGTTTGTGGGGGCAAGAGGGGTGCAAATGGCATTCTCAAGGTGAAACCATGGGGGAGCTCTCTCTGGGGGCTGAAACCATTGTACCATATGTCTAAGCGTGAAAGCATAATGGTAAAATAGCAAGTTTGGTACATCAAGGACTCCTCAATCAACTGGCATCTGCAGCTTTTTCAGGTTAATCCTGGGACATTTGTTATTCCATAGGAATTTATTGCAAAGTTGATAAAATTGTTTAAAATAATGTATAGGGAAGCAGATTAGGAGAGCCTGCAACAGATAATTAAGTTTTGGGGTGCAGTTCATTTCAATAATATTTACCTTGCCCCACATAGAGAGATTAAGTGAAGACCATCGCTCCACATCAGCACGCAAACTATCCAATAGGGGGTCAAAATTTATTTTGATCAAATCAGGTAGCAGAAGGGGGAAATGTTATACCTAGATACTTAATGCCTTTCTTCAGCCAAGCAAATGTGCCTAATTGGAAAAGGGATTTAGGACAATATGGTGTGAGAGGAAGAGCCTATGACTTTGTCCAGTTCACTTTATATCATGAGATGGAAGAATATTTGTAAATAATTTTAAACAGGGAGGGGAGGGAGTTTTCAGGGTCTGATACAAACAAGAGAATGTCATCTGCATATAACATTAATTAATGACATTTCTCTCCAACTAGAATGCCTGGAAATGTAAGCACACTGCGGATAGCCACTGCTAATGGTTCGAGCGCAACTGCAAAAAGCAAGGGGGAAGGAGAATCCCCCTGTCTAGTGCCTCTACCTAGTTCGAATGGAGGAGATATAACACCATTAGTAAGCACAGATGCTCGGGGATGAGTGTAAATGAGACTAACCCAGTCTCTAAACCTCTCACTGAAGCCAAAAGACTCCAGGGTAGAGAGTAGGAACTGCCACTCCACCCTCTCAAATGTCCAGGGATATGGCAGCCAGAGGGGAAGTGTAATCCTGACTGACCCACATTATATCAACAAACCTTCTGATGTTGTCTGCAGAAGAACGAGAGTATGGATGAATCAAAGAAATTATAACTTTGTCAAGTCGGTCTGACAATAGAGGAAGATTGAGAGTAGAAAGAAAGGACGTAATGTCTCTCTTGTCCACTGTTAGCTCAGAGGTATAAAATTTTATATAAAAATCTCTAAAAGCCCCATTTATTTCCTTAGGATCAGACAACAGACGGCCATCGCCCCCTCTAATAGCTGGAATAGCACTTGACACTTTCTTTTTGCTTATTTATCTTGCAAGTAGCCTGCCAGCCTTATTGCCCTTCTCAAAGTATTTCTGCCTGGCGCGAAAGAGGGCAAACTCTGCTTTTTGGGTCGTAATAGAGTTATATTCATATTTTAGTCTAGTTAATTGGCTAAGATTATTAGAGGATTTTTTTCAAGCTCCTGGAGTTTAGCACAGTCCCCCTTTTTTGAATGAAGAATATTGGATTATGTAACCTCTAATGAAGGCCTGTAAAGCTTCCCATGCTATTTCTGCCGATGGTGCTGCTGATAAATTGGTTTCTTTGTACAAACTGATTTGTGTCCTTAGTGATTCTTCAAAGTTCTTGTCTAGTAAAAGGCTAGATACTATCCCAGATACCAAGGGGTGAAAAATCAAAAAGAAATCTATCCTTGAAAATGACCCATGAGGCGAAGAGTAGAATGTGTAGTCCCTTGATGCTGGGTTCTGTAAATGCCAAACATCCACCAAGCCAGAAGCCCTAGTCATCTCTTTGAGAACAGTATGAGCTCTACTAGAACCAGCCAATGGAGAGCTACGGTCCAATACTGGGTCCATAAACTCATACTGGGTTTTTTTTCTAGAAGTCCAAAAAATGCTGGATCGTCTATATTTGGAGGATATACATTTGCTATTATGATGCTGTTCCCCTGAAGCTCAGAGCATCAACAGAATTCTCCCTGCCTCATCCACACTCTCTTTGAGGCATTTAAATTGTAATTGCTTTGTAACCAAAGTAGCCACCCCTCTACTCTTATTGGTGCCACAGGCTGCCCCCACATAACCAACCCAGCCACCAGAGAGCTTTTTAGATTTGTGTGCTAACAAATGTGTCTCCTGCAAGAACACTATATCACACTTTTTTGACTTAATATAAGTTAAGACTTTCTTCTTTTTGATTATATTGTTGAGACCCCTGATGTTCCAACTTATTACCTTTACCTTGTGTACTGTTAGAAATGCTGAACAGTTATTTGAGACTAACTGCAGCATCTTTAATCTATTTGTGTCTGGCATCCAAAAACAATAATAAAAAAAAAAAATACAGTACCTGTTAACAAACAAGAACTATTAACTAAGAAAGAGCATCTGAAACGCCAGACATTTAAACTACACTCAGTCTGGTCCGTGACTCTCTAACTTAATGCTGCTATGAACAGTTTCCTGCCCACCCACTGCTCAGCTCATACCCACCTTCTAAACACATGAACAGAAATATCCTATTTTTTGCCTGACACAGACATAACCCTTTACACAATACTGACAGAGATAAACACTTTAAACATACTTTGGCAGCAAACATATTATAAAAATGTAAAACCTGCCGTGATATATTTGCTATGATAGACAGAGCCCTGCCAAACATAAATTTGAACTTACATCAGCTTCACACTTTGATGATAAACAATGCTGTTATATATACAAGACTTTACTGACCTTTCCACCAGTACTCTCTCCTCCGAAATAAAATGAAAAACACTTCGAAAAAGACAGTAGAATGTTCGTGTCTAAGAAGCTCCTCAGGTTAACTCAAATCCCCTCCAAAGTAGTCTTATACAGTTATTCTATCCTGAATGAGATACATTTTGTAATAAACAGCTGTGTGTTGAATAAGAACCCTCTGAGTGATTATTGTTGCACGTATTGTTGTGATAGCTGCTGGTTGTACGGTCAGTGCTCGATCTCACCCTTCAATTCAAATTCTGTAGTATTAAATTCTGTTTAATACATTGCAACGTAGGCTTTATTTTAAACTGAGACATTGGTAATTGTTTGGTCGTTGATCCCTGTTCGCAGGGTGGTGCCCCGAAATTATTAAGTAACATTAATAATTAAATTTTTAACACTTATTAATATTAGTAATTAAGTAATTGTCAATAACCAAACTATTCATCTATACCAAATCCCAACAGATGTTGAGTAAAAATCTCTCCATACGTCCATCATAAAAGGAGTGCAAAATCCCCGAGGTATAAGTGGCAGGCCAGTGTGGACGAAATAATGATAAACACATTGTCTTCATGGCATAAATGTTTCAAAAAAAGCTAATCAAAATCCAAAGTAATCCAAAGTACAGGAATTTACTCCAGTGAGCGAATGTAATCCAAGGCATTTTTAGGGTCGTCAAATATGCAGAGACCCAGCCCCATGGATAAATTGTAAGAGCTGAATAGGGTGCTGCTGGTGGGCTTTGGTTCCAATTCCACAAATGGCCTTTCATGGTATTACAATGAAATCATATACAATGGATCAAGCTAGGTGAGAGTGATTGACAAATAGATGTAAAAGTAGGATCATGGAACGACAAACCGAGACCAATGTGAGTCGCAAATGTTACTGGACATTTGGTTGTAATATAATGCCTTTGTACTTAACATTAGCTTTTTTTTTTTTTTTTTTTTTTTTTTTTTGAATTT
>JAPZDZ010000003.1:182721-197107 GCA_029783805.1 Acanthurus tennentii
TCGTGCATTTATTGTTATCGAGGTAAAACTGCCCAATTTATCGTGATATTGATTTGAGGTCATATCGCCCAGCCCTATTACATATCCTGGAGATTTTGGCCTGATAACAAGCACATGAGTTGACACAAACAGGTTTGAATGGCTACTAAAGGTAACCATCCTCACCTTTGCTTGTAATCAATGTGTGTGTATAAAAGGTCAGTGAGTTTCTGGGCTTCTGACAGACCCTTGCATCTTTCATCTAGTGCTGCACTGGCGTTTCTGGATTCTGAGCCATGGGGAAAGTAAAAGAATTGTCAAAGGATCTGCGGGAAAAGGTAATTGAACTGTATAAAACAGGAAAGGGATATAAAAAGATATCCAAGGAATTGAGAATGCCAATCAGCAGTGTTCAAGCTCTAATTAAGAAGTGGAAAATGAGGGATTCTGTTTAAACCAAACCACAGTCAAGTGGACCAACAAAAATTTCAGCCACAACTGCCAGGAAAATTGTTCAGGATGCAAAGAAAAACCCACAAATAACTTCAGCTGAAATACAGGAATCTCTGGAAAAAAGTGGTGTGGCCGTTTCAAGATGCACAATAAGAAGGCACTTGAAGAAAAATGGGCTGCATGGTGGAGTTGCCAGAAGAAAGCCATTACTACGCAAATGCCACAAAGCATCCCGCTTACAATACACCAAACAGCACAGAGACAAGCCTCATAACTACTGGAACAAAGTCATTTGGAGTGATGAGACCAAAATTTTTGGCCACAACCATAAACGTTACATTTGGAGAGGACTCAAGAAAGCCTACGATGAAAGGTACACCATTCCTACTGTGAAACACTGAGGTGGGTTGCTGATGTTTTTTCTGGATGTGTGAGCTACAAAGGCACAGGAAACTTGGTCAAAATTGATAGCAAGATGAATGCAGCATGTTATCAGAAAATACTGAAGGAAGATTTGCATCATCAGTCCAGAAGCTGCGCATGGGACGTACTTGGACGTTCCGACATGACAAGGATCCAAAACACAAGGCCAAGTCGACCTGTCATTGGCTACAGCAGAGTAAAGTGAAGGTTCTGGAGTGGCCATCTCAGTCTCGGGACCTCAATATCATTGAGCCACTCTGGGGAGATCTCAAACGTGCAGTTCATGCAAGACAGCCAAAGAATTTAACTGGAGGCTTTTTGCCAAGAAGAATGGGCAGCTTTACCATCTGAGAAAATAAAGAGCCTCATCCACAACCACTACATAAGACTGTCATTAATTTTAAGGAAGACAGTACACGGTATTAAGAACTGGGGTATGTAAACTTTTGATCAGGTTCATTTGGGTGGTTTCTGTTGTCATTATGATTTAAAAGAGTAAACACAGTTGTTTGATAATAAATGGCTTCACCAAACCCCTAACCATGAGTGTAAGAAAAGTTTTTTCAAAATTATTACTCTCACTACATGCAGCTTATTATGCAGTGCTCTGTTTTTGCACAAAAGAAGTAGTACTTTTAAACACATCTGGGTGAAGGTATTATTGGCATATGTTGGCTAAGAGAAGTACTGAATTAATACTAGGGGCATCTAATTCATTTAGGCAGCATTAGAATTTCACTGGATGAAAAGGAAGAGTACGAAAGAGGGACTTCTGAATTTAGTTGAAGAAGATGTACAAAATTGCAGGACTTCACACTGCAAGAAACTTTTGAGGACAAAAGAGACTGATAAGCAGAGTTTTCCTTTCACCCACCAGCATAACCAAAAACCAAAACGCAGTCAAATGCAGCTTCCGAGGGAAACCAGAACAGTTTGCTCAGAAAGACTGCTAAACGCAAACGAAAATCAGTGTGTTACTCTCACACACACACCACAAACGCAAAAACACACAATTCAACACAGGACATTTATTTTCATAATGAATTTCCTAGCCCCTTAGCCTAACCTTAACCATAGAAACTACACGCCTAACGATGACCCTTACTCTTACCCTAAAACCAAGTTTTTATACTCAAATAGCTCTTTAAAACCCTTTGAGAAAGTGAGGTACAGCAAAAATGTCCTCACTTTCCCAAAACACCTCTTTCATTGTATAAAACTCATAACAAAAAAATTGGTTTTCACAAACAGAACCCCGCTGCATTTGATACCCTCTTTCTCCCCTGGCTGTGACTATCCCACAAAGACACAATGCTGAAAAAATGCAACTACATAAGAGTACGTAGTGGTTTATTTTGTGATCAACTATCTTACCTTAGTAATTGTGATCAAGATGGCATGGCGGTCTGGTGGTGGTGGCAGACCTACATACAAGGTTTTATCTAGACGACCTGGTCTGAGAATGGCTGGGTCGATAATATCTGGCAAGGGATAAGACAATGACAGTCATTTAGTGTTTATAAAAACAACAAAAAATGAATCCATGACGAAATGAAATCCTCGTTAAAAGTTGACACAGTATTTAGATCCTATACGTTATTTAAAGTATCAATGAAACAATAAAGAAACACTCCCTTACAAGTCAAAGACCTGCAATCAAAGGTCCCATTTTCTGCAAAATACACTGTTTCATGGTTTTCCAATGACAATATGGGCCCCCCAGTCTGTTTACAGATCCCACCAAAATTAGAAAAGTGCATCCTTACTCTGTCTTGCTTGCTCGACCTATTAGAAAATGATACTCTGTTTCAGATTTGCTCCCTTTATGAGATCAGAATGGGCGGAGCCACACCTCCAGCTAGATGATACTCCCAGTGCTGGGTGTTTGTGCTGCTCCTATATCCTAGTGTGTACATCTTACAGCAGGTGCAAAGTTGCAGAGCAAATGTTTCGGTCCATGGTGGACTTTCCTCAGTGCAAACAGAGCAATGCATCAAGAGTCACTTTATGTGGTTGACTCCTCGAATGTACCTGGTGAAAGTGCTGGAACTAAATTAAACACAGCTGAATCCAATAAGCAGACTAGCAGATCAGATCCTAATAGGTACAATCTGCACTGTTCAATCCAATCCAATCCATTTTATTTATATAGCACGATTTTAAACAAACGCAAGGTCTCCAAAGTGCTGCACAGCAAGATAAAAATACAGTAAGTAACACAACGGAAGCACAATAAAACAATGAAGTCAGCAGGATAAAACAGAATAAAATAAGATAAAACAAAAAATAAAATCGATAAGATAAAAATAAAATGAGATATAACACAGTACAATCAAATAAAAAGCAAATAAAATCCATAAAATAAAATAAAATAAAATAAAATGAAGTCAACCTCCTACTGAGTGTTAAGAGCCAAGGAGAAGAGGTGGGTCTTAAGATGGGATTTAAAAACAGACAGAGAGGAGGCCTGTCTGATATGCTGAGGCAGGTTATTCCAGAGTTTTGGGGCTGCAACAGCAAAGGCACGATCCCCTCTGAGCTTCCGCTTTGTTTTAGGCTCTCTCTAGAGCAGCCGATCAGCTGACCTGAGAGACCGGGGAGGAGTGTAAAAGTGTAGAATCTCAGAGTGGAATAAAAGAATTTTAAAATGAACCCTAAATGTATGGGCAGCCAGTGGAGTGAAGCTAAAATAGGGGTAATGTGCTCATGTTTTCTTGTGCCAGTTAAAAGACGTGCTGCAGCATTCTGCACCAACTGGAGCCGAGAGATGACGCACTGACCCCCACATATAATGCATTGCAATAGTCCAGCCGAGTGGTGACAAAGGCATGGATTACCATCTCAAAACACTGCCTAGAGAGAATCGGTTTTATTTTAGCCAGCTGCCTCAAGTGGTAGAAACTTGATTTAATGACAGAACTGATCTGGCTGTCAAGTTTGAAATAAGGGTCCATACTGGGTAAGGGAACCAAGATTTTGCAGGGGGGTCCCAGAGGTTCCACCAAAAAACATCATCTTTCTTTCAAACAGGATTCCCACATTTATGGTGACCATCACCTCTGTTTTGTTGTCATTAAAATTTAAAAAATTAAAATCCATCCAGGCCTTGATGTCACAAAGACACTTCAGCTGTGCAGTGACAGAGTCTGTGTCATTTTTCTTAAGAGGCACATAAATTTGACTGTCTTTCCATAACAGTGGAAAGAAATGCCATGTTTCCAAATTATGGAGCCAAGCGGGAGCAAGTTAAGGGAAAAGAGGAGAGGGCCAAGCACTGAGGAGATTGAAAGTAGTCGAGAACTGAGCAGCAGTAGAAGGGTTAATAATACGACAGCGCCTAGCAGCAGCGGCAGATTTGCTGAAGTATTACAGGCAAGAGCAACCTCAAATAATACCGGCATATGATCAGAGAAAGCTGCGTCACATACCTCAAGATTAAAAACAGGCAGACCGTGAGATAAAACAAGATCAAGTGTGTGTCCACATTCTTGTGTGGGTTCAGACACAGACTGCACAAGATTAAAAGAGTCGATGAGGTTTAAAAAGTCCTTTGCCATTGGCTTATCAGGACAACTCACACAAACATTAAAATCACCGACAACAAGGACACGGTCATATTTAGGCAAGATTTCAGCCAAGAAAACAGAAAATTCATCTATAAAGTCCTTACTGTATTTCGGAGGCCGACAGACCACAGCACACAATACAGTGTGAGAGCGACCCAACTCAAATAAACTTAGTTCAAAGCTGGTGAATGAGGATGACGGAGATAGCTGCTTGCACTTATAAAAAACACTGGCTAGTCCTCCTCCTCGACCAGACATCCGCGGGGAGTTAAAATAGCAGCAATCCTGTGGCAAAAGTTCAGTGAAAGCGCTGGACTCACCAAAAGTCATCCACGTCTCAGTCACAAACATAAAATCCAATCCTTGTGAAGTGAAGAAATCCTTTAGGACGAAAGTCTTGTTTGCTAGCGATCTAGCATTTACCAGACCAAGCTTGGCAGGAACCGGCGAGACTGCAGCGTTTGCCGTCCGGGGAGCCCGACACAGAGGGACGAGGAGAACAGGGGCTGCAGGGCTGAAACACCTCATCCGGGCCGATAACAGGTGTCAGGCAGGGGTTGACAGGATCCAGCGAGCGCCGGGAAATGAAGATGCCACGCATAGCTCCAGGCTCAGTCCAAGAAGCAGAAGAAGAGTCCACCACGGAAGCCTTCAGCCTCACCAACCGACCACTACGTCTACCCCGACAACGGGTGCGCTTACGCCAAGAAAGTAAGGCCGGGGTGCGGCAAAGGTGAGCAGGGATCCTCGCCAGGAGCGGGGGCAAGTTCTCACGTCCATTATGACCCAACTTTACTAAATTTTTGGCGTAAAGTCTTAGATCCAACAGTGATTGGTGATTGTACACCAGCAGAGAGTTGACATTCAGTGTGACAAGTGACATACACAGCAAGTCAAGTCAAGTCAATCACACTTCTGTGGTGTCAACCTGTCCAGTTAGGAAGCAACACTGATGGTAAATCAATTTCACCTGTTGTTGTGCAAATGGAACAGACAACGGGTGGAAATGAGAGGCAATTAGCAAGACAACCCCTAGACTGCCATTAGGTACCGGGATGAGATCCTCAGACTCATTGTAAGACCATATGCTGGCTCCTTCTGATGCATGACAATGCTCGGCCTCATGTGGCTAGAGTGTGTCAGAGGTTCCTGCATGATGAAGGCATTGATGCTATGGACTAGCCTGCCTGTTCCCCAAACCTGAATCCAATTGAGCACCTCTGAGACATCCTGTCTTGTTACAACCACCAATGCCACATCGCACCACAGACTGTTCAGGAGTTGAATGATGCCCTGATTTAAGCTGCTGCAAGCCACAGGGTAGACAGCATTATTGGAGCTGCATGTTATAACGTTTCTTAAAAAACTAGTGAACATGTTAACCTTTTCAGAATTGGAACTTGAAGCACAGTTTCAGCAGGGAAAGAAGCCTGTAGCATTGTCCAGACATCCCTGGTGGATTGAATTTTTTTTTGTGTATCTGCATGTACCAATATATCCCCAACATTCTTTGCTCTAGAGAAGGAGAAAAGTGGAAGGGAGTGAAAAATCTCTTTGCCTATGTTAGGGATTTCAATAGATTTCTCCAGGTATGACCCCATATAAACAGTTTTATGCAAGGGTCATAAGGTGTTTAAAAGGAATCGATTGAAAGTGTTTATTTGTGCTTATCCTGGTCTTAAAGTAATTTCAAGTCTGTAAAGGGGACAACAGGAGGTTAAGATGGCAAGCGCCATGTATATAAAACAAAAATATGACAAGGAATCTGACAAGTGCATCCCAGAATAAATTTGGCTAAAGTACTATGAATTTCAGTGGAAGATACTGAACTCAATCTGATGGCTCTTAGGCTGGAAGAGTCTTTGCAGATACTTAAACACACCAGTGCAAAAGTCTCATCAGTTTGGCTCTCCTACCTGCCGGAGGAACTGTGACCCCCAGGAAGCCTGTCACTTCCACTTGTTTTGGGCCTGTTCAAAAGTACTTACATTTTGGCACAAGATATATGTAGAACAAATATTTTTGAGTCAAAAGTTGTATTTAAATGGGACAAACTGCTTTTTGGGCTGCCACACTCGGCATCCACAAATACAAACTTGAAATACTTATTTGGGATACTAAGTGTGGCAGCTAGAAAAGCAATTATGAGGAAATGGATTAAGGTGGACAGTCCATCCATTGAGGACTAGTATGATATCATGTGTGGTGCGACATTTTTGTGATGGAAAGAATTACTTTTCTATGAGGTTACAAAAAACTAAATTTTTATGGAAATTTGGGGAAAGTTGATAACATTCATTTACTCAAAATGCCCCTCTTTTGTTTTAATTTACTCTAAACTTTGTTTAATTTTACTTTTTTTAAATGTCATTATATTAAAATTTAACTTACAGTACTTTCCCCCTTTTTTTTCTAAAATTAAAAAAAACATCTTATGTTCCTTTTTTTGTGTTCCACAATTACATTGCATTTAGCAAAAAAGTATCATCATGCGGGGTATGTATGTAAAGGTGCTTTTGTTGTTGCTATGAGAAACTCTAGCTAAAGAACTTTTAAGAAAAATCTGTTTAATTCACACAGTTAATATAAAATGATGTGTGCTAATATTTATAGGCAGAGTGTGCAGCAGGAGGGGAAGAACCCATCCGTAATGATGACTGTTATGTTTTGATATCAACACAAACTGAGTCTACTGGCAGCCAAGCTCTCACATGCAGCCCATTTGCATTCAAGGCTATGACTCCTCTGTTTCAGCATGTTTTGGAGAAGGCTGAAACAGAGAGGTCTATGGATACGGCTAGGCACAAGATCTGAGTGGTGTTTTAAGCAAGAAACTTAAGGAGCATGGACCTCTAAGACCATTTAACATTGTTAAAAAAGGGGCATTCTATGGAACCTTTAGAAGTCTTGTAAAAATATTGGTATATTTTTAGAAAATTGTAATGGGACAATGGGTAAAAGTTTTAAAAGATGAAGTAACATGGTGTGGAAAAGCAAAAATATAATGTACTCAAATAAGTACGCAGGGTCTAAGGAGGTTAAGGAGAAGTTGTATATATACCTGGTCTGTTGGTTGCAGCCATTATGAAGACCTGCTGTCGAGTCTCTAAGCCATCCATCTCTGTGAGCAGCTGGTTGACCACCCTTACACTGGCACCTATCTGTGCCCACACAAATACCCTTCATAAACACACATAATCACTTGTGTCCCTACAGGTCACAACAAAAACAAGCTGTTTGAGTAATAATAATACAGTAAATCAATGACTATGACAAGTTTATCCTGATTGCTTATGCTTTTTTATTATACATCTAGTTCGACATCTACTGATGTCAACTGCCAGAGCACTCATGCAGCATGGTCAGTGTGTTGGATTTTAAAATCTTATATCCTGAACATTATGTTCATGAATTCCTCTCTGAAAAAAGTCCATACTTCTTACCTCATGGCCAGAGCGGCGAGGACACAGAGCGTCAATCTCATCAAAGAAGATGACACAAGGAGCTGAGTTGCGTCCCCTCTGGAAGACCTGTCTGACAGCTCTCTCACTCTCTCCCACATACTGTACAGAAAAACACAAAGATTTATCTGTTAGTGCAACCAGCTGATTTGAATGTCAGCCCTGTCTGACTAATTTAATGGTGAATAAGGACAAAAATGATGGATGTATTGTTCCAAGAACATTTACTACACTTCTTTTGAGTATGACATGAAGTAGAGGGAGGTCATGAAAAAAGGCTGAGAAAAAGGTAAATTAAATGAAAAGGAGGAGTCTAAACAAATTAACAAGTTATGTAGAAAAACCAGCTACAAGTGGACTAATGTTTTTTTTTTTCACACACATTCATAGCTCTGCTTGGCACAGCACAGCAAATGATTTGCATTTCCATTACAGCAGGGCTTCCCACTTGTTGGTGTATATTTAATCGATTACATGCTTGCCTTAAGTCAACAAGGTTAAAACCCCAGGGCTATTTTTATCTATTTTCATTTTTTAAATTTTTATTTCAACTTAAATGTCAAAATGATAACTAACCATTGTATTTGTTATCATCTCTCTTGCACGGCATAGCCTATACTGATGATGAGATCTTAAAGCACTCAAAAAGGTGTATATAAATTTCAACCGGATTATGCAAACTTCAGACAGGCCTATTCTATTTCTTCACTTGGAGTAAAAGTCCCAGAGCTCTGGCAGCACTACATTTATCTTAAGCAGCACCTTTATCTTCGCAGTATATGTAATGGTAACTGGCATCTTTTGTCATGGATATTTAGGCTGTTGCATCGATTTTACTCTGCATCCACTGCTAGCTGATTGAAAAACAAGGACAACATAACAAAACTGCGCAACAAGGGCTCGAGGAAGATGTGGCTTTTGTTGAGCATTTTTTAGTCCTCTGATGTCACCATGGGTTACCTGGAGGCATGTCGCTTGCTTTTGACCCCATTCCAGAAAAGGTCTTTCTCTTGTAAGGCTCAGTGTGGCTCTGTAAGGCCAAAAGTGCAAGTGGAAAGGCACTATAATATGATGATATGATGAGGACAGCTGCACTAGCCTCTCAGAGGCAGAAATTAAAGGCTAATAAGCAATGTTGACTGTTGATTCTACAATGATCTCACTTTACAACAGTGGAGAGGCAGCTCCACTATTTAAACATGATACCACATCTCAGTGACCTACCATGTTGAGCAGCTCTGGACCCTTGACAGAGATGAAGTTGAGGCCTGACTCATTGGCCACTGCCTGTCAGGAGACAACACAGAGAGACAGTGAGACAGTGAGACAGTGACCAGCTCTGCTTTCACTTTGCAGAGATGTAAGTAAATACTTGTTTAAATGTCACCTAGCTTAGTGTAGTAGAATCTGGCCCTGCATTTTTACCTCGTTGGCCTTATTTAAGACAAAAGAACATGAACATCCATTAGTTTAGGCTGGAAAGTCATTCTACTCCAGAATTGAGGGAGTGCAAAGTAGTCCTTATGTAGACAACGGCAGGACAAACAGGAGTTCAGAAATTTTTGTTCAAATGTGCTACTGAACCATTCCTTGATGAAAAAAATAAATCAGCCCAGCACTCTTGTGCAGCGGATTGCCAGTTACACTTAATGACCACAAAATTTGCTCTTCCGACAGGCCCAGTGGGATAAAATCGGGCAAACTCGCTGTAACAAAAATCATTACTTAATAGCAAAATGTAAATCTTGAGTGATGCCTGTGTCTCAAACTGCTTAAACTTTCTCTTTATAGAACCTGCAGATGCAAGTGACTTTAATAAATGACTAATAAAATATGTCTTAAAAGAATCTTTTTGCTGTAATGACAAATTTTTGGGGTCATTGATGAGCAGATTTTGACATACTTAGCAGCTCAGCTCTGTAAATTAAAAGAGAAACATACTCTAACTAAAAGGTAAAAAAAACACATTATTAAGAAATCAGATTGATAATCTAGGATATATTTTGATTAAAAATAATTTAAAAATTGTGTTGAAAGCTAATAATAGGTGATAGAATACCAGACAATGCAAAAAAAATTTACTGTTAAATGCACTAGAGATATTGACAGGGTCCAAGCCCCTAGCAGCAAGACCCTCCCGATCAATCACGGAAATAGTGTGTTCTGGTCCTTTAGATTGCATCTGTATTGAGGGATGGGTCTGATTTATTAAACAGATGTAAATAGAAGCATATGTGCAATGCATACTCTTGGAGATAAAGGCCAAAATTCAATAATGTCTTGATGTGAACAGGAGCGTTTTTTTATGAAATTCAAACTTTCATAATTTTAAGTGCCTCCTAGGGGCCAATATTAACCAAATTTCAGAATCTCACAATGGCATGACAAACAATTCTTCAAGATTTTGTAGTGATAGTACATACTTTGAAGAATTGTTTCTCATAAGACAACTTTGCTTACTGGTTGGCTTGGACCAGGCTTAAAAGTCTTGGTTTAGGTATTTTTTGAAATATCAAAGGAGGATTAGAAGTTTTATGCTATATCTGAGTTATGCAATCTAAACAATTTGTCATATAATTTGGAAACGTGCTAATGAGCAAGTGTAAAATGTAATGTTTCTAGCAATGGTTCATTATTCTTGTATGAAACATTGTTGATGTATTACAGAAAAAGTCACACAGATACACACAAATCATCCTGTCCATACTTGCAATGCCACCAACCCCAGAGGATTAACTCTATCTCAACTGGATCACCCAGTGTGACCAAAAAAGGGAATTTTATGAGTTAAATACTACCTAGATGGTTATATTCGGGTTGTTCATTTTATGGTATGTTTTTTTTAATGTTAGTAACTTCATCTTCTCTGTCCAGCACTCACCTTGCCCACTTCTCTCAGGGAACGTTTAGAAAAGTTTTGGAATGTTCATTGCATACTCTTGCAATAAAAGGCCAAAAAGTAATGATACCTTGATGTGAATCAAAGCGATTTTCAAAATATTCAAACTTTAAGGGTTTAGTGTGCCCCTTAGTAGCCAATTCTAACCAAATTTCATCTAAAGCCTCAGAATGGCATGACAAACAATTCTTCAAAGTTTTGTATTGTATGCACTTTGGATAAGATACACAAAAATTGTGTGGTGATCACTGGCAACTAACATTTGATTGTTAATAACTTGCACACATCACAACTTTTGGAAAGTATTTTGCTAACTTTTTAAAAAAGTGTTCCCAGCTAAAACCAGCTGAAGTCATCTGGTTCAATTCCATTTGGCAAACAAATTGATATGAGATTTTTCAATTCAGATGTAGAATTTGGAAGTAATAGACCACAAACCCATTTCCCTTGATTATACTGCGACCTAGTGGTGCACATGTGCCTTTTTTGTCTGTGAGGTGGAAAACCCAATCTCTACGAACACTGGAAGTTACGCTACACACACTTTACCGGATCAGTTCTGATCTGTTACACATGCTAAAGACACTCCCACTTTGACCAGTCACTACAACTTTTTTGCCTCCAGACTGACCCTAGTAGGTGGCAAACAAATTTTGGAAAATTGGAAGACCTGCTCATGAGATATTTACTTTGTATAGTAGTAGCAACCCCTAGTGGCCAATGCTATTGAAACTGAACAGAAAGCCTCAGAAATACATGATGAAATAGGAACTCAAGGATTGTTTTGATAGCCCATACTTTGACAAATTTTCTGTTTTCATCATTAGCTTCAAAAGATTAGCTGGTTAATAATTAGTACATTTTATTACTTTTGCAAATTCTTTTGATAATTTTTTGTTATTGCCCTATCAAGATTCTCCCTGCCAAGTTTCAAACAGATTGGGTGAAAACCTTACGAGGAGTTTGATGAAGTGTGTTTTGCATATTTTACAATTTAGCAAAAAAAGAAAATATGCCAAAAAAAGCGTAGCCTGAGTCACATGATTTAGCTACTTTCAATGATTGTGAGTATGTAAGACTTGAATATGTGAAGGTCCATTTGGGTGTTACACGCAAAAAGGTATTGACGTTGACAATAGCGCCACCTTTTGGTGTAAATGTGTCATTTTTTGTGGCTGAGCCACATTAAAACAAGTTGAACAGGAGGATCCTAAGATTCTGGAAGTTGTGGATGCTCCAAAAACACATTGGTGAACATTCCAGGATAAACCGGTTCACTGGTAACAGGTAATAATATCATGATGTTGCAACTTATAGCATTGTCTTTTTAATCAATTGTTTACACCAAAAACCTAATTTTTTTAAGAATCTGGGTCGTAGGATTATGATAGTGTGGTGGGGAACCTTAGCCAGAAGCGTTTTTCCACATCCTGGAGGTCCAGCCAGCAGCACGCCAGATGGAGCACTGAGTCCAAGAGCTTTAAACTGCTCTGGAGAACGCACTGGAGCCTGAAAGACAAACACACACAGTTGTGATATTGTGTACTAACACCCAGAAGTAGCACAGTGACAATGACCCAGGTCAAATGTGTGCCAGGTCACATTAGTAACAGTCCCCCACTATCTATAAAGAACCTACTGTGTGTCAGTTTGCATTTTTCTATACCTAAGCTCGTTATTTTGAATGCAGAAGACCATTTTTCTTGACAAAATGCAGAGCACTATGAGTACTTGAATGCTGTAATTATAACAGTCAAAAAGTTGATTGTGGAAACCCTGAGCAATTCTTATGTGTTTTTTTTTGGTTGTTTTTACTTTGGTCTTCTTATATTGCTTATATGGTTATATTGCTTCCTGACAGTTCTTTGCACTTTGAGTTGGATTAGTTCTGTATACTTTGTGACAATTCTAATGTTTATTGGTCACTGTCTTGCCATATCTGTATGTACAGATAAACGCATTTCAATCAATAAACATAAATATATTAATATGAACAGGTCAGTCTTATTTCAGTTTATTTTATAGAGCTACATCACAGTTTGGAATGTTATTGCAGTTACATAAAAAATGTAATGATGTCATAATTTGCTAATAATTTGTCACTTATTTTTTGAGATTATACTGTTAGGTAGTTGTGCTGAAGCTAAGCTGGTGCTGTCAGCAAGTATACTGCTTCTCCATTGCAGAGTGACAGTGTAAAAGCAGTAAAAGTATGTTTATAATTAATAAAAATTAGTTGAACTTAAGTCATATTCTAGTTGGAGACAACTGAGTTTGATTGTAATACAAGAACATATACAGCTTCACATTGTTGCAATTTCCCATTAAATCAAACATAAGAGCAAAGAAACAATCAAAAGAAGTAGTCATCTTAGGTAGGCGCAGACCTGTGCTGTTAGTTTAAGACTAGCCTGTCAAAAATGTACACATTACACCAGAAAGTACATTGTGTGCCTAGTGTACAACATGGAAGTGTGCCAATGCAAGTATTCTGAGCTTCTTTAAGAACAAAATCACAAAATGACAAAATCTGTCAACTCTTGCCCTACACTGATCATGTGCTGATCATTCCTTAAAGAAGGTAACCTCAGAGACAGCTACCAAGCCAGATATATATTTAGACTGCTTTTCTCCCATTAACCTTCATCAGTTATCATCAACTATCTCTTCATCCAAACCATCAATCTGTCTCCTCAATCCCATCCCCACCAGGTTACTCAAAGAAGCTTTACCTCAAGTTAACACCTCTATACTAAATGTGATAAATCTGTCTATGTCAACAGGTTATGTGCCCCAGTCATTTAAATTGGTTGTGATCAAATCTTTGCTAAAAAAGCCAACTCTTGATCCTGAAGTCTTAGCGAATTACAAACCTAATCTTCCTTATATCTCCAATATTCTAGAGAAAACTGTTGTTTATCAGTTATGTGACATTCTGCCTAATGAGAGCTAATACGAGGATTTTCAGTCAGGCTTAAAAGTACACCATGGCACAAAGACTGCACGAATGAAAGCAACTAATGACCTCCTATTAGCATCAGACAAAGGACTTTTCTCTGTACTTGTCTTGCTAGATCTTAGTGCCGCATTTAATACCACTGACCACAACATTTTACTACAGAGACTAGAACATTTAACTAGTATCAAAGGAACAGCATTAAGCTGGTTTAAGTCCTATTTATTAGATTGCTTTCAGTTTGTGCATATTAAGCCTGGATCTCTATCTGTTAAAAGAAGTTTTTCCTCAAAGAGCTGGGGTTCAAACCACCTAATTGTTCTTATAAATAGATGACCTGCTTTAGAACAAAGGGTATAGCTCCTAGAGACAGGATGAAGCTTCCTCTCAGTCTACAGCTGTATGAAAAAGTTTGGGCACCCCTCTGAGGCTGCATAATAACTTACCTTATCTTCACAGGAAATGATCAAAGTGGCATGCCCTTCATTTCCTAATCAAAGCTGAGTACTGGGGTGTTTTTGAGACAAAACTTAAAGTGTGGCGATATTCAATTGTATGTAATTAAACCAGAGGTTAGAAATAGGCTGTGCAAAAATTTGGGCACCCTTGTCATTTCACTGATTTGAATACCTGTAACTACTTATTGGAA
>JAPZDZ010000003.1:197207-215027 GCA_029783805.1 Acanthurus tennentii
TTTTTCAAAAGGGGGCTCAACTAAATATTGATGGGATTTTTCTGTTGGGGTGCCCAAATTTATGCACGTGTCTAATTATGTTTTGATTCATATTGCATATTTACTGTTAATCCAATAAACCTTATTTCACCACTGAAATATTACTGTGTCCATCAGTTATTTGATAGATCAAAAGGAAGTTGCTGATGCAAACACCCAATGATTTATAAATGAAAATGATGGAATGCCCAAACTTTTTCATACAACTGTATATTATGAATATTAAAACCTTGATGTTTACCAGTATGGCCATGGTGAGCTCCTCTCTGATGTCCTGCAAGGCTCCCACATCCTCCCAAGTGACATCAGGCACAGTGGCAAAGCCCTCTCTTTTGGCTGATGGCTGGACATTAGCCAGAGAGGCCTGGAAGTCTGACATGAGGATAGACAGCCCTGCCAGCTGTGTGTCTGACAGTGTCTCAGTGTTTTTTAGCAGATGCAACAGATAACACAGCTCCCCCTGCTTGACAGACACAACTTACTGATCATCAGGATAACACAGGTAGCATGAAATAAAAGCCAACAAAATTTTATATTTATATATATATATATATATATATATATATATATATATATAAGGGCTGTCAGTCGAATAAAAATTTTTAATCGCGATTAATCGCATTAGTGTCCTGAGTTAACTCATGATTAATCGCAAATTAATTGCAAATTTTTTACCCTGCTCTATATGTTACTTAACAAGATATTTCTTCTGTTTCTTATACTCTAGGAAAAATTGGAGAGGACAATTATAATTCCTTTGTGGAAATATTCAATTTTAATTTTCACTGGAACATTACAAAACGATACTTATACTGTCCAGATACTCTCCAGTCATGTGGTATTTAAGACTGGACGTGCTCCAGTGGTAACTTAGTTCACATTTACAATAAATACAAATTACTTTTGTTTTGTCCAGAGAACCATCGAGCGAAACTTTAAAGCTAAACTTTCCATTTAAAAGTCCCTTTTCGGTATCCATTTCTGCTTTGTAACTGTTTGCAATGTTATTTCAGCGCCACTTCCTGAAACTACGGGAGCTGGCAAGGCACAGACTGTGCGTGCGTTAATCGTGTGTTAAAAAAATTGCTCAAAAGAAGTTTGAGTTGACGTGTTATTAACACATTAACTTTGACAGCCCTAATATATATATATATATATATATATATATGTATATATGTATACACACACACACATATATACATACAAATATACATATATATATACATACATACATATATATATATATACATACATACATATATATACATATATTTGTGTATATATATATATATATATATATACATATGTATGTGTGTGTATAGATATATATACTGTGTGTGACTGTGTGTGAGTATATACACGCACACACACAAATAGTCCACTTTTAGTCTGCCTGACACAGTAAATGAACTTTTTCTTAGGTCATGTAATGTTCCAAACAAGAAACACAATCTTTCAGTCCTGATTCACTTAACAGTGATAATGTGTTATCACCAGTATGATTGCTAACTGAATAGCTACTTGTGTCATTTTGAAATATACTCATTACTTTATGACTGGGCAAGAGGTAATTTTCAGCTAAATGCACAGTATCATTCTAATTGGAGCTTTGAAAAGTATTGTTGGGGCATATCATACCTGCAGGTGAATCTTCCCTGACTCTTGTTCAGGTACTGGGTTAATGTCTGTTGTCAGTTGCTCTCTGATCTCTTCTTGTGTCACATCAACCTCATTGTGAACTCCACTTGTTAACAGCACGTTTGTGGAGCTTTGGCTATAGCTCTGTGACAATCCTCTTACATCCAGTAGCACCCTGTTTACAGCACTCATGGCAGCTTCACGGCATAAAGCCATCAGGTCTGCACCCACATAGCCTGGGGTGAGTCGGGCTAGTTGCTGATAATCGAAGTCCTTCGGCAGCTTCAGCTTCCGACACAATGTCTTTAAGATCCTGAGAAAGCACAAATCATTCTTTTAGGTTTCAAATTCTGTGAGTACCAATAGACTGTGGTCATTAAGTCAACACCTAAATCCCATTAATTTTTATCACAGATGCCCCAGTCACATATTTTTTGCCACCAATACCAACTGCTAATCGTTAATTAGCCTTATCAGCCAAAATACAGCCAATAACAAATCTTTTTTAATTTTGCTACAGGATTAGGGTTAGCTGGATTTATGGTTGATTACTTTATAATGCTTAAGAATCTCCAGTAAGTGGGTTACTGTCCAGTGAAATAAGGAACAAAGACAATCTTGTTCATTTCTTTTCCAACAATTTTTTTACTTTGTCTGCTCAATCGACACTAGGTACAAAGATCTGCCAAGTAGCAAGCAACTACTGAATAGGCTATGTAATGTTATAATATACATGTCATTATGTGAATTATTATTATCAGACTAGTTTGCCTTAAGGTTTTTTTCCAGAAGTTATTTTATTACCAAGGTTTTTAAAAGGTATTGAGTAGGGATGGTCCGATCCGATCCACTGGATCGCTATCGAGTCCGATCCAGGCCAAAATGACTGGATCGGGTATCAGACTTTTTTTTATTAGAACGATCTAATCCATAAGCCCAAACTATCTCATATATCCTAAACTTCACTTTGCGCAACATGCTGTAACACAGACGAGCTGTCACTATGGTTGCCATGTGCCTGTGTTTTCATCACGTGAGCAGAAGCCCGCAGAGCTGTAGTCATGTCTGCTGTGTGGAATTACTTTACATTAACAGAGGAGAAAAGTAAAACAGCTGAGTGCAACGTTTGAAAAATGAGTGTCTCAAGAGGTGGTAGCAAAACCAGACATTTTAACACAACAGACCAGAATAGTTGTTGTACAGTGAATGTGGTGTTTTAGATGTCAGTATCAAGCAAATTACATCCAAGTATTATTAATAACTTTTAGAGTGAGAAAAAGAATTGGATCGGTATCGGATCAGTATCAGCCGATCCTCAAGGCTGCAGTATTGATATCTGTATCGGATGTGAAAAAGTGATATTGAGCCATCCCTAGTATTGAGAATACAATTAGATAAAGGAGACTCAGATTAGACTGCACAACCTCTCTGAGAGTTTTTAAACCAATATATTGATATAGTTTTATTATCTTAAAAAATAAGCAGAATGTACAGGTGGTATTTTGGTTTACCATAGAAATCTAAATGGTGTGTTTTTTTGAATAACGCTGAAAATATGGACACATTTAACTAACATGTAAAGAATATTATTATTGTAGTGCTGCACAGCAATTAATTGCACTGAGCTCCTCTTGGTCTATCATTCACAAACACTAGTATGTGTACACTCTAAATTAAAACATGATTATGATTAGTGCTGACAGCTTGATGACCCGCTCATTGACTTTATTCTACAAAAATATTTAGAAAGATTATGCTGAGTCTTTTACTTGCATTGTGCACAGAAAGTCAAAATGTAAATGTATGGTCAGGCAGGATGTGGGAGTACAGTTACATTAAGGTATTTCAAAAAATACAGAGCCAAGGCAGTACCCAGAAACTTAATTAGACACACAAGAGAAAGCTGAGCAGTCTCCTACTTACTTGATGCCAAAAAAATGCCCCCTGATCGGTGAAAAGTAAGCATAAATTCCAAGTGCCATATGTTTACTGAACACAGGGATAAGGACTGGCTATTGCTCCATTTGCACTTAACCCTGTGTTCATTAATCTGGTTGAATCTGCCACATAGAAGGCAGAATCAACCAAAAACATGCTTTGGGCTCTCTTCAGTCATGCTACATTACATAAATTAAACATGTAGTCATTTTTTAAATATAAGTAATAAAACAAAATCTTTTTCTATGCACAATATTAATTATTCGGTCCATCCAACTGTTCCTCTGGTCCAGTGCCTGTTATCTTGATAACTATTGAGCAGATTACCATTAAATGTGCTGTGGATATTAAGGTACTTTGAACTAGGATAGGAAACACCACGATTAAAGATAAAGATTAAGATAAAATTGAAATGGTGAACAGGCAGCTCCTGTCAGACTGAAGAGACTGTAACAAACAGGCTTTGTTACAGATTTCACCTCAGCTAACTGCTGAAAATGTGAAACTCAGTTGTGAACTACAAAGACTTTTATGCACAGCTCCACAGCTTGGAACACATCTTGAGATTTAGGGCTGATTAATGGTGCTAAAACAAAACCAGCACTTAGAGAACAATTTGTTCTGAAACTAATAATTTAGATAATTATGACAACATTATTTACATAGCAGTGTAGATCCTCATTTATCCATAATCATGTATGGTTAACCTTAGACGAGCGGCTTCATCAGGAATACCAAGGCAGATCTCTCTGTCGAAGCGTCCAGCTCTGCGTAGGGCAGGATCAAGGGAGTCTGGCCTGTTGGTAGCGCCAATAACCAGGACCTGTGCTGTCACTGTTAGACTGTTTAATTCTGTAAAGTTGCAAAAAATAAAAAGCAGCAGAAAAACAATCAGTTAGTTAAATAGCTGACCCAAGGAGACCAATTTGCCAAAGCTGATGCTGTTGTAGCTCTTCACCAGACAAGTTTAATATGTTAATTAATTCCATTAAAAAATAAAATAGAATTCAAAAACTAGTGGAAGAACAACAGGGGAAGAGTACTTTAGTGTTTATTTAATTAAACTTAAGGAAAGTGAGACAACAATAATCAATTTTTCATCCATGTTAAGTTCATTTTCATGCACTGGACTCTGTTATGTTGAAATACATTACTTCTAAGGCAGTGTATCTTACCATCCATGCAGGTCAACAACTGGGCTACGATCCTCCTCTCCATGTCTTTAGAGGCCACGTCTCTCTTAGGGGTGATGGCATCTATCTCATCTATGAACAAGATGCATGGAGCAGAGCTCTGCAAAGGGAAAAAGAAACCAAATATGTTAAGAGAGAAAGCCACAGTAAACATAATCCTCAGCTGCAACAACGTGGCTGGTATTTTCTTCACTTTGTGAGGCTGTGTTTGTGTATGTGTAGGCACTTGTGAGGACTCAAAACCTAAATACACAACCACTCATGTTGACCTTATATGACAGTGGGGACCACACTGAGGTCCCAAGAGGTTTAGACTGCTTATTGAGGGTTATAAAGTCCATTTTAATCTGATGTCAGAACTAGATTTAGACTGAGACTAGCGTAGACTGAGACTACCAAGGAGCACCACTGAACGCCACAGGAGGTCTTTCCTATCAGTGGCCATCAAACTTTATAACTCTTCCCCGTTCAGTCGGGAGGAGAGCTGACATGGTCTGGACTGCTGACATTATGTGCACTATCACTGCTATAATATCAGGTGCAATATCAGTACTGTTCTACTGTCTATTATAGCGTGTGCAATATCAATACTGTCTGCAATATCATGTGCAATATCAACACTTGCCTTTATGCTGTACCTACCTCACAAACACTTAGAAAGTAACACCCTTTTTTCCTACTGTGTAGGACTCTCATAGTAAGTAGGCTCAGTGTGAGGCCCGGACCCGGAAACTGCACTGTGTTTTTTTGGTTCTTTTCGGTTTGTTCTTTATTTCTGTTGTTGATGTTGTTTTATTGCTATTGTTTGCTTTTAGATTTTTGTATATACTGCACAATTTTTGTATATACTGTAAGAATCCTCTTGCACAAAAATTTCCTTCGGGATGAATAAAGTTTAGGTAAAGGTTAGAGGGAGGGCTGGGTTTAGGCATGCAGTTGTGATGATTAAGTTAAGAGGAGGGGGCTGGGCAATTCACCATAACTTAAAAGGAAAAGAAAAATATGTGTTTGTGTGTGTGTCACTACAGCAAAATGTGCTTTTGAATACACCTATCACAGATTGAGCACTTCATCATGTGTTTCTGTCTATGGACAGATTCTGTCAATGTAGTCACAAGGGTTCAGGTAAAAATCAAGTGTGTAGCAGTGTATAGAGACAGTACATATTGGTGTATCTAATTGATGTGTACACAGCTTTCAAAAGGGACAGCTACTGCCGAAATGGCTGAATTATTTAAACAGACAAAATTTAATGTCTGCCATGAAACATTTTTTAATTAAAACAATGAAAACAGATATAATTTTTAGGATGCTGAAAAGAAGTCAGGGATTGTAGCATTTATTTCATTGTGACGTAACACCCATTACCAGTGAGAATCTATCTGACTGGGGAACTTTGAATTTCAGTCAGAGGAGAAGGCGCCCCATGTACAGAGGCTATGCCCTCGCTTCAGTGGGTTTGATTCCAGTCTGTGGCCCTGTGAAGTTTCTTAAAAAACCACTGGGTGTTCTTAGGCATGCCTATATACCCCTCGATTTCAGCCTTCCTCTGAACTTGCTGTTTCTGTATTTCTGTAGCTGTAAAAGCAGAAAAGCTGGGGCTGGCCAAACCCAGCACAAATTAATAACAGGGTTGCAACACTTACATGGACTACCATTAGAACACTGGAATGCAGATGTCAAGCGGTTCATTGGGCTCCCAATAGATCCACACATAGAATAGTTCCAGCACTAAACTTGGTCGTAAGTTAATGAGGTGACAGCATTGCAGTCTATCTATCTATATTTATTAATTTCTCTATCTCTCTCCATATATACGATAATTTTATTTTATTTTTACTTTACAATTCTTTTTTATGAATTAGAATAGCTAGGACAAAAAATAACAACACAGATAACATAGAGCCTAACTGTGGCCAGATATAGACAGAGATTTTCACTGGAAACTGCCTCTTGATTTGGGTTTTGCCCCATTCTCATTGCATGGAGGTTAAATGTCAAGTGATGCTTCCTTTTCTTTCAGGCAGCTGGCAACGCAGCATTGCATTATAGGTGTTCACCACATGCTGTACCCTGACACTGTATCCCTGTGTGAAGAGCAGACTAGTAACTACTGTAACGTTAGTAAATGCAAATTAACAGAATAACTGATTCTTGCTCTCAACCACTCCCCAGAGAAAAAGTAATTGTTTATTGAATATAACTTTAGGTCACATAGTAATCAATGAACATTATGCACTAGTATTTACCTAAAAATATATCCCTTTCCTCTAACAATAAACAGAAAAAAGCTGATTAATGACTTTATTCAATATCTAGGAAAAATTTTATTATATACTGAATATTATTAACTAGTTCACAGAGTACTTGTATACAGTGTACTTAATGAGTAACTACGTACCAAAAGTTGCTGTGGTAAATAACTGAAATGTACCGTTATTCTTGGGGAAAGAGGATAGCAGTCCCAGTACCTCCAAAATTAAAATGAGAAATTGATGGAATTAACAACATATTTCTGCTGTTTTTCCCCCACTTACCCACAAATATTCACTGAAAATTGCTTGTTCTGCTTGGAGCCATTCAAACAGACTGACAGCCCAGAGCTGTGAGGGGCAACAGAAAGCAACATGAACCACATGACTGCGTGGCAGCAAAATTTAAGTGTGTTGCAACTCTTTTATTCAAGGGCCCTAGTCACGCCTCTCTCGGGAGGTCAGTTTGACTTTGACCGAGATCCTATGCTTATGGTGAGTGCCTTGCCACCGATGACTGACTTAGTTTATATTGGTATTAAAGCCTGACAGACATCATTAAGGACATGTCCTCCCCCTCCTCCTGCACACACGGCCTATAAATATGAGCATGCATGTTTTTTATGTTAATTTCGTGAATTATGCGTATTGTTTTAAAATGTATTTTTAATGCTTCTGTTTAGCACATTAATAGGAATTCCAATTGTGTGTTAGCATTGAGCTGACAGGCTAAGTGCGTAGTGATTCTAGAATCAAAGAAATGCATTCTGTTATATTTCCTCAAATTTAGCATGTAGTTCTACTACGATAGGTTTTATACCAAGGTTTGGGATATTATAGTAAACATTATAGTAAACTATAATGTCAGTAAAATGACAAGGCAACCAGGAACTTAGTTTTGAGGTGACTACTTCTGTCTTTCTACTTCTAGAGTGGGTGCTCCACAGTACTGTAACTTAGTACCATTTGATTTATTTAAATAATGTAAATTACTGAAGAGTATCGATGTAGTTAGGTGCCCTTAAAAGCACAAACTCCGTAACTCTCATATGAGGAGGTGACACTTCATAATGAGCCGGCTTATGACAAAACAAGCTGGAGGAAAGGCATACGTACATATCTGCACAGACCACAAGGAACTGACTGGGTGGTCTAATTTATGCAATGTGAGATGGTAGACACTTCAGTAACCAGAATGTAACATTGAAAAACTTTAAAATCATTTTAATGTCAGGGGGCAGTGTAACAGGTTGACCGGGCTCTCTACCTCAGCCACTCAGCCCTCCTGTAGCTTGTTACTACACTATGCAACTTTGAGGCACAGGCCGCTGCTCCATAACCGAAACTTGATATACATTACTGCATCTTACAAAAGAGTAGTTTTGGTTAAACCAGGGCATATTTTATGGAGAAAAATGCCCTGTGGTGTTCCCTCTAATGTCCAAATGAAACTGCTCTGCCAGAATTCTGTGATTAACTGAGTTTCCTGAAGCATCAGGACTTTCTCCATAGCTGTGTACCATAGCTGCAGCTACGTTATGCAGCAGTGTTGCTGTTTTCTCAGACTGTCCTGTGGTTGTTGGCAACAGCTACATGACAGAAAAGGCTACAGACAGACAAAAAAACTGGACATATTACTGTTGAACAGTAAGTAGCTGCTTGCCTAATTACGTGTCATGTGTTGTGGCTATCGCTGGATGTTTGGCTGCGTCAAAAAACAATGTCTTATTGCTAGTTAATGAAGCCAAATCTGCCTATTTTGACAGAGGTTTAGCTGGTAACATGTTATAACTGGGTGTCTCTCTAGTTCAGGTTGTGTTAGCTTGATGTTCTGAGCTGTGTTTCCACTGAAATACTGTTGCTGTTCTGAGTTGTGTGCATGGTTTGTTAAACTTGAGAAACACATGAGAAAAGTACATGTAGTGTTGTGGGGGCTCCAGACCTCAGAGAAAACAAACCCCTACAAAATGTGGCTTTAAGACTTTGTCAATGTGATGGTTTTATAATAGTGCTTGATGCAGTCACATAAATTTACAGGTATGTAGTTGAGACCAAACAAAGGCTGTATGCATAGATTTATGTGGTTCAACTTATGAGTATTGAATAGTAATAATACTGTATTATAGATCAAAGAGTTCTCATTGGTGTAAGCTCAGCATGATAACTTGTGACTGGTGTGATCCCATTGCAAGATAGTCTCAACTTAATCATATATATTAAAATGAACAGTTATACTGTGTCAGAAAGAAGTAAAACCTCACATACCACAGCCAGGTCAAACAGGTCTCTAAGCTTTTGTTCAGATTCCCCTGAGACTCCGGACACCAGCTCTGGAGCGGACACCTTTAACATAGGTAGCTGCAACTCCTGAAACACAAGGTCACACCCTATTTGTTTTACAAGCACACAACTTACACACAAGCTTTACTGATGTTTTGTTTACTCGGATCTTCACAGTAAAGTATGAGTTTTAGTAACTCCTTTAGCAATTTTTTTTAAAAAAGTGTTTTTGTTAAACAGCCCCGTTGAATAAAAAAATCTAACTGACTGACTGAGGAAGAAATGTTCAGGGACAGAGTCATGTATCATGTATGCTTGCACATGTTTGCAGACTAACGTACTCACTCTCTGACTAGTGTTAAGTGGTAAGAGGCAGAACGAAACACTCTGTTATCTTGAATAAAATTATGGATTTCTCTGGATTTAAAGATTGTTGGAAACATTTGGTATAATGTGATAACTCAGAAATATGTAAAATTTATATCTATACTTGAATTATATGATTATATACTTTTAATTAATTTTAAGCAAAAGGGGATTCAGTAGACTTGAAATGCATTGATTTAAATATAATTTTTTATTGGCTTTAATTTTTTTATTATTTAATATTCTTTTTGTGATGGACAAAAAGCTTTTCTTAAAAAAATCATTTCAAGACTAATAAAATGATAAAAACTATTTATAAAATGACAATAACTAGTTATAAAGAACCTTTAAAAACAGAATTTACAAAGGTCTTTGAACAACAAAATTAACAATAGTTAGAAACTCAGAAAGACAACATAACAGAAAGCACACGCAACAGTGAAGTCTAACAAAAGAGTGACTAAACCAATGACAAAGTAAAACAAAGAGGCAAAACAAAGAACAAATTACATTTCAAGTAAAAAGGAATAAAAACTATTTAAAAAATATCGTTATTATTATGGTTACTAGCATAAAGATAAAGCTGCATCAGCGCTGAGTGGACCCACGCACCCAGATGCCTGTCTAGGAGGGCCGCGGTCACCCTAAACAATTGTACAGACAGAATTTCAAGTGGATCAGATGAATTGTGTAATTTGAGTTTGTAAAAGTATGAAAAAATATCATTTCCTGTAGCCAATACGTGGCGCTATTATGTTTATTAAGCCTGACGTCATGCCAGGGGCATGTAAAAGTTTTGCCTGAGCTTTGATAGCTTTTTATTATGAGGGTCTCAAAATCATACAGACAGACTTTTAACTGGATCAAATAAATTGTGTGGAGGAAATCTGTCAAAATATAAAAGAACATGATTTTTTGTAACCAGTATGTGGCAATATGATAATGAGTAAATTATTGACGTGGTTGGGGCTGGACTGTCGTCCACCATGCCAAGTTTGAGGAACAATGGAGCATGTACAGCAAAGGTGTAAGAACTTCAGCCTGCATGGTGAAACATCCACATACTCTGCAAAGCCAAAGAGAAATGGTAACAGTTCTGACCTTTAATAATATTCAATGCTGAGGGTCTGACGCTTATACAAACAGAATGTCAACACAATCAGATGAATTGTGTAAAAGTAATTTGGCAAAGAATAAAGCAACATGATTTCCTGTAACCAATAGGTGATGTTATGATGACAAGTGAATTTTGTCATACAGATGTGTTCAGGGCAGGACCTTTATCAAACCTTGGACAACATATACCAAAGTTACAACAACTTTCTGTATTGAAACATTAAATGCTGCATCACAGGAAAAACGTTCAGTTTTGTACGGACCACACTCATTTTCAAAAACACCAAAATAAGACATTTTTCTACTGGCCAGACATAGGTACAAAGTTTAATGAGTGTTTGGGCATGTTGCAACCACCAAAAATGCAATTCATTAAGGAGAAAAAATAATAATAATTAAAGATGCTAGCAGCGTTGGAAGGGCCCTTGCACTTCGGCGCCTGTCGGAGCCAGCGGCAACTCACCCTGGACCCGACCAACTGCTGGTGCTCGGCCCGCACCGCCACCTAAGAGCAGTACCCGCCTTCTTGTTCTCATGCAGGCAGGCTTTCACATAGCTGCACTTACTGCTTTAAAGTGGAAATCAGGCAGTGAAGCAAGTTCATTGATGTGCAAAAGCAAAGTCCCCTCTATTCAACAATTAACCAACACTGATTCAAAATGGTAACCTATAGAAGTAAAAAACAATGTTTCCTTATGTATATCCTAGCACAGACACCAATAGATTTCACCCTCGTAACTTGTGATGTGACAGAATTAGCAGTTAAGTTCCATGACAGAAAGTCAAACACAATGACACCATCATCTGACTCTTCTGAAAAAAACTGCAGAAGTGGTCCAAACATGTCAACTTATTAAATAAACACTCTTATGGTTTGTCAGTGAGAATCAATTAGAAAAATAAATCATGTGGATACAGTAGGAATGTAATTGGATTAAAAGCCTGTATTGCAAGCATAGCAAAAAGCAGAGACAATTAAAGCTGCAAGCAGCGTTGGATGGGCCACGTCGGAGCCAGCGCCAACTCGCCCCGGACGCCCTCTGCCGCCTCCACACCGCCGCCCAAGTGCAGTACATGCCTTCTTTCTCTCATGCAGGCAGGCCACAACATCACTGCACTCACTGCTTCACAGTGGAAATCAAGCAATCAATCAACTTCATTCATGTGCTAAATTAAAGTCTTCTCTATTCATCAATCATCTGACATCCATTCAAATCTCAACATAGAAAAGAAAAAAAAAATCTCCCCTTATGTATTTCCTCGCACCAACGTCACCATCCTCCTGTTGCCATCCTTACTGTGCCTGTATACAGCCAGCAGGGTGTTGTTCTCAGCATCTTTTTCTCTCTTTCAATCCAATGGAGAAAGCAATCCACACCACACCTGTTTGAGCTTCGACCGGGCCAACATAGTTTTAGCTACAGACTTCATTCAAATTTTAAAAGAGGTCAGAAGACCTTGATCTTTAAATGTTTACATGTTTTTTCTATTTTGCATAGTTTTTGAGTTATCACAATTTTAGTTGGTTCCAAAAGGTATTACTTCTGATGCAAACTGCTAAATTAAATATCTTGCACAATTGATTCAAAATGGATGCAAATACAGGAAAAAACAACGTTCCCTTACGTATTTCCTAGCACATATGACGCCAGCTTTCACCATTGTAATCAGTGGGTCTGTAGTCTGTTTTTTAATTTTATAGTAGTTCCAGTAATTGGAATGTAATAGCTCTATATGTCAATTTACATTGCCATAGGTTCATCTTTACAATAAAATCATTGACACCTTTCTGTAAAACTGTTTACAAATAAATACACTGAAAGCATTTCATCTGCTGATATTTGTTCTTACATTGGTCATTTAATTATAGTCATCTACTGACTTCTATTATCTTACTTCACAAAGTGATATCTTTGGATAATTGTAATTCCAAACCGTTCCATACTAAAACGAAGCATTTTTATATTAAATTGGCAAACTGACAACTTAACCACAACAAAAAAAATCTATAAACATGAACAGCATTAACTGCATTACAGATCTCTACAACAGTAAAAACCTACTCATGTTCCCTGGGTCAGCACGCCTCAGCTTTACTACTTTGAATGTATTATTTTCTATTGCCACACAGCTTCTAGTCAACAGCTGCAGTCTTTTTACAATCACTTAAAATAAATAACTTAAAGGCCTTTACTGTCATTTTTAAAGAACTGTTAATTAAAAAAATTTAAAAACTGTGTTCCCTTATGTATTTCCTAGCACAGATTACGCCATTTTTCATTGCTGTAACCTGAGACGTTGCCAAGTTCCTTGGTAGTGCAGGAGTTACAGAGGTTGCAGTGATGGTCAATGACAGAAAGTGAAAGATAGTGGCACAATGACAAAAGGGATGTCCATACTGTATTGAGGTTAGTTTTACTAAGGACTTCCATAGGAAAAAAGTCATAGACTGAAAGATTATGTAGAAATGAAGACATTTAGTCAGGCAAATGTATTGTTTGGGCAGATCAATATACTTCAAACTGAATTTGTGCCCAGTTTTTTAATTTTAATGTAGTTCCAGTAACTGTGATGTAATACGCCAATATACATTTCCATGGATTGATCTTCCCAATAATATCGATGACAGCTTTTTTGAAGCTATGTGCAAAAAATAGATTGAAACCTTTTCATTTATTTTTATATATTTCTTCGTCTTTTGACTTCAAATTAGTTTTTGAGGCTGATGGAGGGATGGCGGGGGTTACCACACAGCAAAAGTCAGAGTAGGAATCGAACTCGCGTCCATCGTTTAGTCTAAACCTTATGTTGCTGGAGAGGTCAGAAGTTTTACAATAGTGTGTGATGGATGTTTCAATTCTGATACTAGCTCTGTCAACTGTGACTAATTATTTTATAACGTGAAAAACAACAGTTACATTTCTACAAGGTAATTTGCTGTTAAATTAAGTGACGTGGCTTACCTTGTAGAAGTGGCTTTTGGCGACCTGATGCAATTACAATTAGCACGCAATCGTTTGAAAATCGTTTTGTTGAGGAGGCAGGTATTTGTAACGTAAGCTAAATCTGACCTCAACTTAACTGTGGAAGTTTCTATTGTACAAAAACTGAGGCTTCGGCTGTGATGGACTTAAGGTATTTCTCCGTCATAACAGTTGGCCGACTGCCAGTTAAACTCCAGTTGATGTATTTTATACATGTTTAGCAATCTACATGTCACATGTCGTGTGTTTACATGAACATATAACTGCGACTGAAGAGAGAGCAGTAAGAACATGTCAATCGCACTCGGGGGACGATCATTCTAACGGAAATTTCTATGATTTTTTTTCACTTTACTGCTAAAAGCCTGTACTAGTATGAGTGCACAGCATTTTATCTGGATGGGAGAAAGTTTTGTCAGGTTATGGAGCAGCGCACGGGCAAAAAATAAATAAATAAGTAGCGCACGGGCAAGACTGCGCTCTTACTGTCTTTCAATCAGCTGATGAACACAGGGCAAAAGCAAAATAATCAAATGTTATGTTGCTTGAGAGGTCAGAAGTTTTGCAGTAGTGTGTGATGGACATTTCAACTGTGAGCATAAGAAGTTTACGCAGGGTGAAATATGTTAACCCTAACCCTTTCAGAATAAACTGCAGCCACACACAGATAAATGCTAGTTTATTTCAATTGACAGGCCAAGTAGACCCACACCTGTTTGAGTGTAGACCAATCAAACATAGTTATAGCTACAGACTTTGTTCAAATTTTAAATGAGTCACAAGACTTAGATCTCTAAATCTTGTGTTTACATGTTTTTGCTGTATTGTACTGTTTCTGAGTTATCACAGTTTTAGTGTTTCAGGTACTCAGGCTTTTATACTCTGTGTGTGTGTGTGTGTGTGTGTGTGTAAGAGGGGGAGGGGGGAATAAGGAGAGAGAGTGAGGAGCCAAAAGGATGAATATATTGTAGAATAGCTCCTGAAAAGTACCCAAACTTGATCAAATCTTACACAAAATATCATATTCTAGAAGGTTTTTTCTTTTCACTGACATAGGTTCGAAAGCTGTCAGACTTATACTTTAGACTGTAAGGGCCTGACTTTGACAGAATTGCTTTTTTTGCCCCATTGACTTGAATGGGACAAGACAGAGGGGGGGATTCCAACTTTGAGGGCTTCTAAAATCCAAACGATTCAAGTAAATACAACTGTTTCGATAACTTTTGATCAGCACTGTGTCCTCTGTCATCTATTAGCTTTTGAAGGCGCTACTATTTACCCTTTCAGAGAAGATTATGTTTGTCTTTAACATTTTTCAAATGCAAATAGCCGAGAGCCTGTTGATTTTAGCCTAGGGGTGTCAGCGCGTAATTTGTAGGTCTTGATGAGTACTACAATAAAGGCTTTTGTCCCATCTCTCTATGACATTCCTGTGGGTCGCAGTCGCCATTTTTCTGTGCCACAGTGGCATGTTTCTGTGCTTAGGTGGTGCTACAGAGCCCATTTTTGGACTGAGGGGGTCAGTTTGTCCATTTTATGAAATTTTAAGCCAGTCCTGATGAGCATGCCAAATTTGGTGAGTTTTTGAGCATGTTTAGGGGATCAAATTAAGCTTCAGAGTGACATTTTTGGCCGTACATTGCATTTTTCAAATGCAAATAGCCGAGAGCCTGTTGATTTAAGCCTAGGGGTGTCAGCCCTTGATTTTTAGGTCTTGATGAGTACTACAATTGGGCTTTTGTCCCATCTTTCTATAACACTCCTGTTGGCAGCAGTGGGTTTTTTAGTGTGTCTAGGTGGCGCTAGAGAGCACATTTTTGGACTCAGGGGGTACGTTTTTCCATTTTATCAAATTTTTGACCGGTATTGGTGTGCGTGCCAAATTTGGTGAGTTTTTGAGCATGTTTAGGGGGTCAAATTAAGGTTTGTTTGGACTTAATATTAAGAAGGAGAAGAAGAAGAAGAAACGGAGCAGTTACAATAGGGCCTCGCACCACTTACGGTGCTCGGGCCCTAAAAAAGAAAAAGAAGAAAAAACATTACAGATACAATAAGGCCTTTCGCACTGCAAGGTGCTCGGGCCCTAATGATCAAACTGTCTTGGATACTTGTTTTGAACAACAGTCAGCTGCGTTTAAATGTGTGACTTACAATAAGAGGACAGTTAGATCAATACTTCTGCCAATACATACACACCTTTGTCATTTAGTCCTTTTGGTGTTGAAACACAAGGAGCAGCACGTCTTTCCATCAACTGGATTGCTTGCTCTCTATCGCGTTCTCTCAGTCTTTCTCTCTCTCACTGTATGCTGTTTATGTATTTACTTTTACAGGTTTTGTCTCTTGCTATACCTCGATTGCTCTCTCTCTCTCTCTCTCACGTTCTCTGTCTCTAGCTCTCACTGTAAGCTGTCTAGCATTTTCTTTTACAGGTTTTGTCTCTTGCTAGGTCTCTTATTGTGCTGTGTGTTCAAACACCAGCGAACAAGTTTAGGTCATTAGTATCACAAGGTGAGAGCCTGTCAATGCCTCCTTGCTGTGCCTGTACGCAGCGAGCAGGGTATTGCTCTGAGCAGCTTTTTCTCTCATTCAATCCAATGGATAACTCAATCAAACCCACACCTGTTTGAGTTTCGACTGGGCCAACACATTTATAGCTACACACTTCATTCAAATTTTAAATGAGTCACAATTTTAAATGAGTTTTAAATTAGTCACAAGACTCTAAATCTTGTATTTACATGTTTTTGCCATCTCGTATTGTTTCTGAGTTATTACAGTTTTAGTTTAGAGTTTTCTGTGCTCTCTCTCAGGTTTTATAATGAATGTGTATTGCATACTGCTTCCCTGCTCAGAGTGAGTCACTTGACCGGCAGAGTGGGGCAGAGCGAAGGAGAGCACAGAAAGGAGGAAAACATTTTAGAAAACCTCTTAAAAAGTACCACAAACTCAAATCTTACACAAATTATGATATTCTAGTAGGATGTCCGTCCTCTTTCCATTGACGTAGGTTTGAAAGCCCTCAGACTTATACTTTCTCAGTAGGGGCCTGAGTTTGACAGATGTGTGTTTAGTTCCCTTTTCTTTCCATTGACTTCAATGAGAGGACACAGAACCAGTCCAACTTTGAGGGCGTCTAAAATCCGAACGATTTGAAAAAAAACAAAGTTGCCCAGACATTTTGTTTGGTACTGTGTCCTCTGTCATCTATTAGCTCTTGAAGCCGATACCATTTACGGCCTCAGAAGGGATGTATTTTGTGAAATGTTGGCCATAAATAGGGGTGTCAGTGCTGAGAGCCTGTTGATTATAGCCTAGAGGTGTCAGCGCGTGATTTGTAGGTCTTGATGAGTACTACAATTATACTTTTGTTCTGTCTCTCTATGACATTCCTGTGGGCCACAGTTGCCGTTTCTCTGTGCCGAGGTGGCACTACAGAGCACATTTTGGCTTTGGGGGTCAGTTTTTCCATTTGATCAAATTATTCGCCAGACCTGATGTGCATGCCAAATTTGGTGAGTTTTTGAGCATGTTTAGGGGGTGAAATTATGGTTTAAAGTGGCGAAATAAGAGAATAATAAAAAGAAGAAACAAACACTACAGTTACAATAGGGCTCTTGCACCACTTACGGTGCTTGGGCCCTAAAAAGAAACAGTAGAAAAACAAGAGGGCCATTCCCATGCCTGGCAGGGCTTGGGCCTTCATAATAAAAAAAGAAAAAGTACAAAAACAATAGGGCCCTTCCCTGCCTAGCAGGGCTAGGGACCTAACAATAGTTCCTAATAGTTCCTAATGATTCCTTGCATTGCAGAAATGCTAACTTGTGTTCCATATCTGTGAATGTTCTCATTCATCCAAGTCATAGTTATTCTGTTCAAATAAATCGAAGGCAACTGGACTCAGTAATATGTCTGTGAAGACTATTCGCCTCTCAACCAGGTCCAGACTCAGCTGTCCATTTACATCTAAAGGAAACAGCACACTCCTTTGAGGACAGTAATGTACATATTTTG
>JAPZDZ010000003.1:215127-227623 GCA_029783805.1 Acanthurus tennentii
TGGTGTAGACATGGTCCAGTGTGTTGTTTCCTCTGGTGGAGATGAGGACGTGCTGGTGGAATCTAGGCAAAACAGTTGTGAGGTCTGTTTGATTAAAATCCCCAGTAACAATAATAACAGCATCTGGCTGTTTTGTCATGTGACTACTGATGGCCTCATACAATTCCTGGAGGGCATTTTTTGAACTGGCATCCGGTGGAATGTAAAACAACAGCAACAAACACACTGGTGAATTCTCTGGGCAGGTAATATGGCCGACATCTCAGCAGTAAAAACTCAACTTCAGATGAACATTTTCCATCCACTCTGACTGCACCTGTGCATCATTGATGTACACACAGAGTCCGCCCCCTCTCGTCTTACCGGAGTCTTGTGTTCTGTTGGCCCGGAACAGGCTCCGCCCGTCCAGTGCTAAAGCCTCATCCGGTACGTTGTTATTTAGCCACGTATCTGTGAAGATGAGAGTGCCACAGTTTCTGGTGTCTCTTTGCTGAGTTAGCCTGAGTCTAATCTCGTCCATTTTATTGTCCTGTGACCGGACATTTGCCAGGAGCAGGTTGGGTAGTGGAACAGCCTTGGGTCCAAACCTTCTTAGCTTAACCCTATTCCAGCTCTTTTGCCTCTCTTCCTGGGTCGACCACACCACTTGCGATGACGTCCGGTCCGAATGTTTTGATTATCGAATCTTGAAATGCCCAGAGCAGAGATCGTCTCAAGGTCCGCCGCATTTAATCCATTCATTGCACTTCTTCTTCTGATATTGACGAGTGTATTACTGTCATAAGTAATACAATTTTCAGTCATAAAAACGAGATGATTGCTAATTTTTTTGGTTTTGTTATGCTGAAGTTGAGGGAGCAACCGGCTGCTGCATGTGTATGAGCCGCCGTTGCCATGACAAAATATTAAACAAGAATGGAATGGCTTTCTTAAACACAATGATAGCAGAGAGGTTTCTGTGTCTACTTTATGGGAAACTGCAAAAGCAGTTCTCAGGGGTAAAATAATTTCACTCTCCTCCAAATTAAATAGAGAATGAATCAAAGAACAAGAAAAACTAGAAGAACTTGTAAAGAAATTAGAACAGGAGCACAAAAGGACAAACAATGACAACACCTTAAAATCTCTTAACCAATACAGACAAACATTAAATGATCTTTTGACCTATAAAGCAGAGGGAGTGCTACAATTCGCCAATCAGAAATATTATGAATCTGGCAATAGAGCTCGCAGACTATTGGCATTCCAGCCACGCAAAGCTCAAGCTAGTTGAAAAGTCTCTAAAATAATGGACCGCTCCTCTAAAAAGTTAATGTCTCATCCTAAAGACATAGCGTACGTTTTCTTATTATGAAGTTTTGTATGAGTCAACAGAGATAACTGATGAAGAAAAAATCAAAAATTTACTTGGGAAAATTAAACTACCTAAATTAACTGAAAATGAGTCCAGGGTAATGCGGGACCCGATCACACAGGAAGAAATTGAGGAAGTTATAAAGAATTTAAAGGATAATAAAACACCAGGAATAGATGGGTTTCCAGGGGAGTTTTACAAATATTTTAAAAAAGGAGTTACACCCCTTTTGCAAAGAGTATTTAATTATGCTCTGAATGCAAAAAGACCCACCTAAAATCTGGTCCGAGGCAATTATAACTGTGATTCCCAAAGAGGGGAAAGATCCCACAAATTGTGCCTCGTATAGACCAATAAGTCTACTTTGCAGTGACGTTAAAATTCTAAGTACTAAAATGGCAAAACGGATCCAGAAGTGCATCAATAAGATAATTAAACCCGATCAAACCAGTTTTATAACTGGTAGACAGGGAATAGATAACAACTGAAGAACCTTAAACATAATTTCAACTGCAAAACAAAATCAGCAGACATCAATGCTTCTCAGCTTAGATGCTGAGAAAGCATTTGATAGAGTGGATTGGCTTTAACTGGAACACACCTGTGAAAAAATGGGATTTCATTCTGATTTTGTTAATTGGATTGGAGTGCTTTACTCTGGACCCACATCAAGAGTAAGAGTGAATGGACACACATCTAAAGCCTTTAGATTCAGAAGGGGAACCAGACAGGGGTGTCTCTTGCCCCTTCTGTTTGCAATTAGCATCGAACCCTTGGCAGAAATGATAAGAGAAAACCCTAAAATATGTGGAATTACAGACAGAGGAGGAACTTGTAAAATATTATTATACGCAGATGACATCATTCTATATATTACTAACCCATTACTCTCTCTATACAGACACTTTTGAGTTGCTTGAATGATTTTGGGAAAGTGTCCGGCTACAAAGTTAATGAAAACAAATCTGAGGCCATGATGTTAGTTGGTAAATGGCCCTCTGAGTTAAAGGAAAAAGTTACATTTAATTGGTCATCAGAAGGATTTCGATATTTAGGTATTATGAACACCCAAGAAACCTCCCTGTCATATAAAGCAAATTATGGTAAATTAATTACATGCATTAAATCTAACCTGTCAAGGTGGGAAATACTCTCTCTCTCACTTTTTGGCAGGACAGAAACAATCCGCATGAACATACTGCCCAGGTTAAATTAGCTCCAGGCATGAAAACGGGTCAGGGGTGAAAAAGGTGAGAAGGATACTATGACCCCCCCCCCCCAAAAAAAAAGTTCTCATCAGATCTACACAATTCACGTAGGTCACCTATTTTGGTTTCATTTCGCCGAAAGTTACGTGATTTTCATGCCTGCAGTGTTTCTTTTTATGATTTACCGTTAATTATACAAGCTAGCCAGCGTTAACAATTAATTTCCACTGGAGGCTTGTTAAGATAGCTATGTTATTCCTCCGGCTGTGTTAACCAACCTTAAACCTTATACGTCAATGACCCGATGCCTCTTTCAGAAAGCTTTAATCTTTCTGGCGATATTACCTGTAGCTAACGTTAAGCCTATGTCAACGGAGCTCCTAGGTAACTTAGATATACCAGAAAATATTGAAATTATTGAAACCATCACTCACCAAATTCAGTCGGGCAACTAACATAACGCTATAATTCACTTTCGAAATCGGCAAGGCGTTTTTTTTCAGCTTCCGATGCACGAGCGAACTGCTTGTGCACTTCACAAACCAATCCGGTAGCAGTATTCCCCTACCTTCCCAGAAAAAAACTTGTGATGCGAGGCCCTTTGCGGTGATATTTCCATGCACTCGCGCTTGTAGAGTTAATGTTTCTTTTTTTTAATCGGATTCGAGGCTCCCTTCAGGCCTAACCCTAACCCTCCATGTCCCGTCCCTACCCCCCCACCCCCCCAAAAAATATTTTCTCATCGGATCTACACAATTCACGCAGGTCACCTATTTTGGTTTCAAAACGGCGAAGTTCCAAACACCAATGAAAATGGCATAGGGCAAGAGTGGAGGAAAAGTCTAAAAAAGTTGAATAAAATTATTGGGTTAACATGGTGTAATAAGATTTAACCATAAAAAAAGGGATGTTTATTCTTTTAACTGCCATTTAATAAATCTTCATTGCATCTTTCCAAATTTCATAAAATACATGTAAACCACTTTTCTTCATTTACTTCTACAGTCTCTTCTACTGTTTCTATTAGTTCTTGCTTCATTCCAGCATCAGTTAAAGCTCAGAAAACATGCAAGCAGATGTAGAATTACAAAAAGTGGTGGCAGTGGTTTTACTTCAGATGACTGGTAAAAGTGACGAAACCAAACTGAATAAAACTAACTTGTGGTCAAACACACAGATAGTCACTATCAAAGTTGTAAGGGCTGCAAGTCAAGGGTGTGGCCTTTTGAATATTGTTTTATATTGTGAGTGAGTGAGGTTCAAAGAATCTCTAGTATCCATAAAATTTGTGTCAAAAGTCTGGTGAGGGCAGCAGACATGTATGTTAACATCACTTTAAATTCGTGTATTGTCATATTTTGACATACAGAGGGTTAAAAACTCAAAATTCTTGGCTGATCTGATCACTGTTTGGCTTAGGGCAATCTATAGGTTATCAAAATTGTAACTGGGACTCTGGAGTATACCATATAACTGAGATGTTCAAATGATGTAAAAACTGTTCTGTGAGATGAAGGTGCATTGAAAATCTTGCCCCACATAACAACATTATAACAGGAACATTACAGCAACCCCGTCCACTGCATGACAGTCAGGGTTGATGTAGGAGAGGAAAATTAGCGATGGTTGCTTCAACAAGTGAACTAATTCTCACTGAGATTACCATGTTTCTGTGACAATAAGTCTAAATCGATAAAGGAAACAAAATCAGGAGATAAAAAATATTTGTTATTAAGGGATCTGATTTGTAAATTACTGAAATAAACAAGATTACACTAAGAAATAGATGGCAGCGGAGGCTGCCGAGGAACTTTAATCCACTTGTTATGATTAGTAGTAGAAGGGTGTAACAAAGTGTACTACAGTTGTCCTGTGGAAGGAATTAATGGTCGTTATAGGGGAAGCCAAATTGGTATTGGTATAAATGTTTTGGGGTTTTTTTGAGGATAGTTAAAGGTGAACGGATTAATAGCAGATGAGGATATGAACCTACCTATTCAACGGTTTTCTTTTGGCACTTGTTTGGTCAACTTCTTAAATTTGGATATCTATCATCTGTGAAGCTCAGTAATTGCTGTGTTAATGTGTTGTGAGTTAATATGCAAGTCACTCAAGAGGTCCACTTCAGCTCAGAAGCTGGTATTTTTTGTTTGCTCATTTATTTTTTCATATATTTTCTCACATTGGTGGAACTGTAAAACACTTACCCCAGCCACAGCCTGGGCCAGCAGGGTCTTTCCACAGCCAGGAGGTCCGTGGAGAAGAAAGCCCCTTGGAGGAACCATTCCCAGCTGCTGGTACACCTCTGGATGATGAATGTGAATCAGCAGCTTACACACCTCCTATAACAATTTTAAAAGGCACCATGTGAAAACTGTAGCACAAACTGATTTAATAACATACCTTCAATATTAAAGGACCAATACATTACATTTAAAAACTCCATAAAAGGGTTAAAGATACTAACTGTTAATGTCTCTTCATTACCTCCCACATCTTCAAACCTCAGAGTGGGATACTGCAGCTCTAAAGACTTTGATTTTGCTGAAAAACAAATTGTACAAAAAAAAGAAAAAAACAACTTTTAATATATTATAGTGAACTCTGGTACTGTACCAAATGTCTTTTTTAAAATCTTCTCTTTAATTAGGTTTTTCAAAGGTCTGTCCATAGTTCTCTCTCCTAAACTAGACAAGGAAATACCTTTCTTGTTTATTGTGTGAGACTCAGTAGTTGCAGTGGAGATCTTCTTTTTTTTTGACTTTTTGTGGGATTTCTCAGGCTCCAGCATGGACATGTCTGTCTGCTGGGGACAAAAATAAATGGCAGTCACTCTGCGAGTTGCAAATTGTCTGTACAAATTACTAAACGAAAGTAAATAAATACTGAATATACCTATGTTCAGATAATGTGGTTGCCAAATTAACCTCTTGGTACTGAAGTATTTTGAAAGCACCACAATTTTTGTATTTTTGCCTCTTCACATCATCTCAGTGGAATTCAAATGAAACGATGTGGTTGAAATGCAGAGTTCCAGTTTTAATTAAGTAAGTGGGTCTAACAAAGATATTGCATTAACTGACTAGAACTTACAGCTACTTTTACACACAGTTGCCCCATTTTCAGAAACTTAAGAGCACTTGGACAAACATATTTGCATAATTTTAATACTTGGGGGAAAATCTTTTGCACTTAACATCTGCCTGAAGTCAGGTACACATGGAAATCCCAAAATGGTTGGATTACTCCTTCTAGAAACTTTGCCTGGCCTTTTGAGGCCTCCTTCAGCTGCTACATGTTTGTTGGTCTGCCTTCCTTCAGTTATGTCCTTAGTAGGTGAAAGGCATGCTCAGTAGGGTTAAAATCAGGTAACTGACTAGGTCATTGAAGATTTTTCCATTTCTTGGCCTTGAAAGCTCTTAGGTTGCTTTCCAAACATGTTTTGGGAGAGAAACATCCTGTCACAGCAGTAAGCTTACTGAGTGACTTCATTTCACTGTGATATCAATTCCTCTCCTCAGCTCTAACTGAACTCTGTTAATATTGTTAACTTCTTTATTTAAATGGTTAAATACACACTACACATTTTCTCCATTGCTGTTCTGTACAACCACTGACTGCTGCTCACTTTTTAGCACCACTACAGCTAATCCATCAGTTGTTCTTTATTTTACTCAAACCTGCTGGTTAGCTTTTAGCTAACAATGGTTCCTCTCTCCTCTCCTGCCCTTTCTTGCCTGGGGTTTTGCATGTTTAGCATTTCCCCTTTCTCCTTTAACAATAACTGTGTGTTCACACCTGATGCAATTGCTTGCTTTAATCATGCGTATTTGAACGCCAGAATATTTTGTATTTACTTGCTTTATTCACACCAGTAACTTGCTCCATTTACATGTCAGAAGTTCAGATTTTTCAACTTTCATAAATAAGGGAATGAAGGGAGAACCAAGTCTAATGCACTGTGAATTCTCATCATTTGTGCAAGTAACTCGCCCCATTCAGAATTTAATTCATATTGTATATGCATCCACATTGAGTGTACTTAACAAAGCATCTGCAGTTAATTAGTAATAAACCTGTAAAACAAGACAAGGTCATTGCCTACATCGCTGGACCATTTGCAATCAAGGAGCTATATTGTTGGCAATTTGTTACGCAGACAGTCAGCAGTAGAGCATGAGAATTCCAGGATATTTAATTGTCCTGCTTAGTACATAACTTGCTCACAGTTCTTCAGTTAAGATATTGAGGCACTGATGTTAAAAGTCTGTTTTTCGAAATTCAATACAGTTAAAATTTTCTGAATAGTATTGATATCTGTAACCCCTTCAAAAAATGGTTACAGGTGGAGATCTAACAGGCAGTATTTCATATATTAAGCTTTTTAACCTTGTGATGAAACAACTTAACACCTACTTATTTAAAATATCATGATAACAATCCCACTGCAAGTACAGACATACCCTCCTTAGGTACATACATTTTTTCCTGTATTAGCTGGTTCCTCTTCACAAAGGTCAACAAAGATGTTCCTCTTCTTGGGGCTTTTGCCTCGATCAATGAACCAACCTCCTGTGGAAACCACTGTCCCTCCACTAGAAGTAGGGTTGACTATGCTGGCAGGACTGCTTTCAGCAAGTTGATCTCTCCTTGTTGAGTAGGTGCTGGAGTCAGGATGTCCCTTCAGGTACAGAGATGTAAGAGAGCAGTTCATGTGGTTGGTGGGCTGTGGATGGCAAAAAGCAGCAGCAGGGTATGGTGAAGTCTTACTGTCAAAAAAACAGTGTTTTGTGCATTTTTTTGACCAACAAACTTGAACAAGTCCCATAGAGCCAAATTTAGTGTTGCGCTCCTCATGAGCAAACTGTTATGTTTTATGCCACATTTTAAGGTGATTTCAATGAGCAGTCTTCATTAGAAGTAACAGTAGTACTCGGCATTAACAGTCTGACACCAGGGACAAATTAACATTTCTAAGCTGACACGCCAGTGGTTTGTTAAGCAGAACCATCAAGACGATAACATTAAGGAACTGTTTGGTGAACAGCAGGCACTTTCAAAAAATTCTGGGCATGCAATTGGACTAGTAATCTAACATATTGATTGGTGGAGTGAATCACAACAAATTTAAACTAATCAGATCAACAAACTTTATAACATTTTAGGGCAGACTGTCGGTGAAACCATCTAGTAAACTAAACTGCTGAAGCCAGGTATAATAAATCAGATCCTTGCAGACAACCTTGCAGTACTGCTTCTGGACAGGTTTTAGGAACTCCCAAAAGCACCAAGTACAGGTAGTCACAAAAAGTGTATGAAACACTGTTGATTAACAAGAAAAATGCAACACTTCCTCACAAAAGTTTTAGCACGCATCTCCTACAGGTGAATTTCTGTGCAGTGCTCCTTGTGGAACAATCTTATAAGTTTTGAATCATACTTTGCAGTTGTCCTAGTTTTAGAAAATACTAGTTAGCTGTTCACCCAAGAGTCAGATGACAGACTGGTTAACAATTGTATTCCAATCTTCTTGGCTGCCAAAGGTGGTGCTCTAAGAATTAAATGACACTATGTTGCACATGTGCAGGTTGATCAGCCATACCAACAAAGTCACATTTGAGCCCTGATTAGTCTTTTTTTGTGTCATCAGATGATCTATTCCTTCTAGACTATCAGAGTAGAATCAACTTAAAAGTCAGAAAATCTGTGTTACTCTGGTAATACACATTACAGAGACAAAGGTATTTGCCCTATATTACAGCTAGCACTGCACCCAATTTCAGTGTCAGTTGCATCTACTCCAATCCTAGTACAAGGGCTGAAAAAGTTCTTTAAAAATGCTGTTAACATGTATGTACTGTGAGCAATCTTGCGAAATATGAGGGTGTTTAAATAACATTATAAAAAATGACCAAAATTTAATTGCCATGACGGGTCTATCTTAATTACTTATCTGAGCCTCTTAGATTTAACCTTTTCATCATTTCTTACAGTAGTCTCCAAAATCTGGGCATCACTGTCAAAGGACTCCTCTGAGCTGCTGCTGCTGCTTCCTTCACTGTGAACACAGATTTTAAAGGAATTAGTTTTATATTAATAAAACAACAATTACAGCAGAGAGTTGTACCGTTATAACCCCGAGGCGAAAGACATAATGTTGGTCAAAACCAGACTGCAAGTAGAGAGTATCCTTTACCCAGGGTCATTATGGCTGTTCTTGGCTCTCTTTGGTAAGTGTTCGCTCTCCAGATCATTGAGCCGAGACTCCTTCATGATTGCTTCATACACTATGAGAAGCAGATGGACAAGAAAAAATCAGAGCCCCCCACTGTGCATATTCAGAAAGAAGAGTTACAGCTGAAAATGATGGGTTGGTAGTAGAAGTTGACCATTTATTAAGGCTAATATGGCGACAACAGTTTGGAGCAGGAAAAAGCAAAAAGAAAATTAAACGACCAGTATATTCCAAAAATGAACAATCCTCCATTTTTTTAGAAAATGAACACACAACCCTTGTCCTATATGCTCTTCCATTTGACAAGACTACAGTGAAATTTTTAAGTTTAAATTTGTCATCTTGAAAAAACATTTAGGCCAAACTGTTGTTACAGTGGAATAAAACACCAATAAATTCTGCTGTTCTTACCTTTATTTACTTGAATCCTAAAAGCTGCTTTGTTTCTTCTGCCATACTCCAGTCTGAGGATTTAGGATGATATGAAAAACATTTATACCTAGCATATTCATCACTAATGCTAACGTAGCTATTCGAGGATTACACCTGATATTTCCCTAGTTTTGACAATCGAACCAGTAATAACACCTCAGTTTAGACCGTAAGTACTTTGACTACTCTTACTTGTTGTGTAGTTGGTTAATATATGCTGAATCATTCTTTTATACTGTATAATCAAATGTTTTAACTAAGAAACATATGCACTAACGCTACAGAAACTCCTAAGCCTCACAGGTCGATGATGACACACGACATTAAAGAAGTTATACTATAGGCTCAGAGATCCTTCAGCCACATCAGATTTTGTCAGTAAATTCACTCAAATGTAAATATTACGATCATTTGGGACCCATGAACATTTTTAAATATTTATTTCACATCTCTAATTTTTTTTTCAGGAAAAGACTTTCTTTCAGCATCTTTCTAAAAATTCTGTGGTTGTATTATTAGGGCCCAAGCACCGTAAGCGGTGCGAGGACCCTATTGTTCATCCAAAGAAAACTCATGAAATTAGCACACACGTCCAGTCCTGAGAAAATTGCGATGTAGTATAGGTTTCATAAAAGGGCGTGGCAAATTGGCTCCATAGCGCCCCCTAACCATTTAGTAATCCCCTTTCTCTTTTTCCTAGCCACACCAAATTTGGTAGGCTGATGTATCCTTTCCAGACCGACAAAAAAATCATGGGAGCACCCCTCTACAACCTACAGGAAGTCCGCCATTTTAAATTAAATGTCCATTTTTGGCCATTTCCAGGGATCGTACTTTGTCGAACTCCTTCTAGAGGATTTATCCTATCCCCTTGAAACTTGCTCAGTTTGGATCTGGACCATATTTCAGGTACTTGATAAGATTCATGAGATGAATACATAGATGTAGTAATATCTTACCATAGTCATAGCGCCACCTACTGGTGACCAAAAGTACATATTTTCACATTTCCATGAATTTCTTTGTAATGGTGGAGCTGATTTACATGAAACTGCTTACAGATGGAGTCAAGACGTTCATGATGCTTGCATGTCATTTTTGGGAATTTTGGTCAAACGCTGTGGGCGTGGCGGTGCATCCTTCGCCGTGAAATAGGAAGTGGTTTTTCAGGCACAAGGGATGCACGAAACTCACCAAATTTGGCACAGACATTAAGAGGGATAAGATCTTTATACTCATGTGAAATTTCCTTTAGGGCGTGGCAAATTGGCTAAATAGCGCCCCCTAGAAAATTTCAACGGAGCAGCCCCCGCAGCCCCTTTAACATAGAATCACTAAATTCAGGTGGCTAATTCAGAACTTTCAGACCTAGAAAAAAGTCTCTTGGTGTCATGAGCTCAGTCAAACAGAAAGTCAGATATATAAATTGCAGCTCCTACAGGCTTTACCCTATCCACTTGAAACTTGCACAGTTTATAGATAAGACCTTGAGGATGATAAGTTTGCAAGGGTGTGGGGGGCTTTCGAGCAGTGTCATCGTGGCAGGCTGTTGAATTTACATGTTTTGCCAGGAGGCAAAAAATAGCTCTAACTTCTTTGTAAAAAGACCAATCTCCTTCAAAACCAACACATTTGATAAGACTTTCAGCCTGAATACATGTACATGTCAATTATCAGACATACTCAAAGCCTTTTCTGCTGGTGAAAGGAAATATCATGTTTTTTATGAAAACTGGCTTCTATTACTGTCTTAAACTTATGTAGTGTACTATAAATAGATATATTTTATTCATTGTCACTTAAGATTAATATATGAACTGGTTAACTTGTTTTATTGTTGACAAAACACCGTTATTTTTATTATTTTCATGTTATTTCTGCTCATTTCTGCATCTGTCTCCCCATGTGTTTTTCACTGAGCGTCTTTGAATGCATCACCGCTTCCGTCTCTGAGAATCTGCATTCCGTGTACGACGTCATGACAGTTCTCCACCGCGTAAACAAGCGCCACAAAAAACCCACAGCTGAAGGCCAAAACTGTGAATATAAATAAACAAACACCATAAAGTGAGAGAGAGAGAGCGAGAGAGGGCGAGAGTTAAAAAGCGGATGAGATCGGCGCAATGCTCGTCGTGTATCGGCACCGTATAGTGTGATTGACAGCCGGCCTGTCTCCTCACCAAAGTGGGGACCTTAACTTGCTTGCTAGTGTGTGAACCATTGCCATAATAAGAGGCGCAGAAAGAGACAAAACCTGTAAAATTTAATACAAAATCAGTATACAGTTTAAGAGAGAGAGAGAGCGAGAAAGGACGCTCCAGAGAAAGCTGATGAGATCGTTTATTTCGGCACCGTAAAGAAGGATTGACAGGTTTCTTGTCTTCTCACCAAAATGGGTACTTTGATTTTTTTTTTTTTAGCCTTTTAGGGACCCATATACTTAAACACAGCTAAGTGTTTTTCCATTCACAGTTTTCAATAAGACTATGCAAGACAGAAAGGACATGAGTTTGTTGCATAAAACTAATAAAATAAAATTCAATTTGTGGTGGAAAATTAAAAATATATGGAGTATATGGAAACAGAGACAGCCAAAAAGTTGAAGTCTGTTCTTTGTCATACAAAGAGTTTTTAACTGAGATGACTGACATGATTTATATAGTCATGGTTATTTTGTGTTTAGACAAAAGGTAATTTTTTACACCCTGATATAAACATATTAAAGCTGCTGATGGCTTGCAAAGCTGAAATGTAAATATTTTGCTGTCATCATGTGCGCCTGCCAGCCTTTACTGAAAAGATGAGCTGTGATGCCCCATTGTGTGTCTGCATGGCAACTTTTGTCTGGCAGACATGTTGACTTAAAGCGGTGAGTGCAGTTATGTTCCGGTCTGCCAGCATGACAGAATGAAGGCACACACTGAGCTTGGGTCGCAGTGTGGACTGAGCGGCAGCGGTGAAGGGTGTCTGGGGCGAGTTGCGCCAGTTCCGACGGGCGCCAGGGTGCGAGGGCCCGTTCAACGTTGCTTGCAGCTTTAATTTTTAAATTTGTTTTAAAATTTGTTTTCATACAACTGTTGCGTACATGAACATTAAATATGAACTAGGGCTGGGCGATATGACCTCAAATCAATATCACGATAAATTGGGCAGTTTTATCTTGATAACGATAAATGCATGATAAATCCCTGACCACTGTATATCTATAATAGGCCTGCAGGATTCATGAAAAAATATCAACCTCGATTTTTTAGCTTTGAATTGAAA
>JAPZDZ010000003.1:274427-295091 GCA_029783805.1 Acanthurus tennentii
ACTGGACGAAAATGTTAGTGGGTGGTCTGTCGGACGTTTAAAGTGCATGACATTTCTGCCTATTGTGCTGTAATCTGTCAGTCAAACGCTAAAAAGTATCAGCCGTGCTGCTGCATCCTATCTTTGTTTGGTCTCGCCCACCAACTGGCATGCAGCGCACATTCTGCACAACACACCGATGGACCATGGCAGCAGCGTCAACAACGGGCCTTGGCGGTTGGAGACGACGAAATGGTCATTCCTTTATTGTTGTAATTTTTGGTGAAAACAGCCGATCTACAAGCTCACAATGTGTTGCGATGTGTTGAACTCAAGCTGCTTTTTTTCCCCAACTTTTATGTGACACTTTTTTATGATGAAGTAGGGCATAAATCCATGAATAAAGTATAAGTTAAACTATAGAGATAAAAGGTTTCTGCCCAACAGCAATGAAGTACAGCACAGCAGCATTGCATGTCCATCTATGGCAGTGATCATCAACTGGCGGCCCGCAACTGGATTCCAAAATTGTGAGGATCAAAGAGAAAATATCATGAAAATATCATTTCCTCTCGGAAATCTTTGCTATCAAAGTATCTGACAAAAACGCACAACTGTGAAGTATCCGTGTTGTCAGTGAACTCATCAATAGCCAGCAAAATGTATTTGGCTTCCTTGATCCCGTCAATGACAGCTTGCTCGACATGCTCTGCCAAGACGTGTACACGACGTGCAGCAGTTGAAGCAGAGAGAGGTATTTGTTTGACAGATGCAATAACTCTGTCCATGGATTTTTCGGGGGCAAGTTCCTCCAGAACTGGGACCATGCTCTCCTCTAAACCTCACTTTCCGTGAAAGGCCGGTTATATTTGCAAAGCACCCAGGGAGCCTGCAAAGATGCACACGTTTCTCTCTCTTGATCAGTTAAAGTTCGAGTAATAATGCCACTTGCACGGGAGTAGGTAGATTTCAATGTGGTGATTTTTCTCTGACGGGCCTCAGACTGCTCAGGATATGAATCCTTGAAATTTGTATGTTTAGTGTTGTGGTGACGGCGCAGATTAATTCTTTTGCAACAGCAACAGTTTCGTTGCAAATGAGGCATACCGCTGACGCATTTCAGAGGGTTGGCATGATTAATGCGTACTTTTCAGTCCAGTCATCATTAAAGGATCTGTTTTCCACATCAACTTCTCGTTTCATGGCCAAGAGTGCCATTTTACCTGTATTAAGCGGCCTTTTCCTTTCACTTTCGCTGTGTTTGTTTTTCAAGTGCTCTATAAATAAAGTTGAGTTGAGTTGAGTTGAGGAAAATATCTCTATCACTCCTGGTGGTTGACTGTGGAATAGGTGATAGTAGTCTGACTCATAAAGGCTAAAAATGCCTTCAGTTTTGTAATGAATTGAAAAAAATATAAACAATAAACATCAAATAATAATGTTATGCCAAAATTTGATTTTTATTTAATTTTTATTTAATTTTTATTTGAGGGTCCGGCCCCCAAGGTGACTGTCCGGTAAAATTCTGGCCCTCTGACAAATATAGTTGGGGACCCCTGATCTATGGGAAAGTCTAGGCTAGAGCTCAGTCTGGTAGGGAATCTGATTATTATGCAAAAGCATAAAGGTTAACTGTTGTTTTATGAATTGCAACACTTGATACATCCTGTCAACACTGGTTCCAATGTCCAATATTTATTGACATAAATTAATTTGTTAAAAGACTAATACTTTTTTTAAACTAAAACTGACTAAAACCTTTTTGAGTTTTGTCGACTAAAACTGGACTAAAACTATCACATATAGGTATGACTAAAATGTGACTAAAACTAATAATCATTTTCGTCCAAAAGACTAAGACTAAGACTAAAACTAAGATGGTTGCCAAAAACAACACTGACCTTGGTTGTTTAATGACCAATAAACTTCCTTGAATCCTTGTATCCTTGTATCCTTGTGTGTGTGGCTTTCCTATAAACTTCAATATGGAGGCTCCTGTCCTCCATATTCATCACAGTGCAAGAAGGGCAGGCAATTCTCCTTGACATCTTCCCTAGTGAATTTGATGTTTCTATCCACCGAGTGGATGTGTTCCGTGAAAGCTTACACTTTTTGGGTTTCGATTTTAACCCATGTGTCATCACCATATCTAAACTGGTGGCTCGGTGCTGTTCCTCTGAATGAGTTCAGAGCCTTGTGTTCTACCTCTTCCATATATAAATTGGCCACAATGGGGGATACTGGTAAGCCCGTGGCACCACCATGTTTTTGTCTGTAAAATTTGTTGTTGAATTGGAAGTATGTGGTGTTAAGGCAGAGGTCCAACATTTGGCATATCTGGTCTAAGTTGAGGTTGGATCTGGTGTGAAGGGTTTTGTCATGTAGCAGGCGCTGCCTGACTGTATCCAAAGTCTCCATGGTTGGGATGCAAGTAAACAAAGAGGTCACATTGAAGGAGACCATGGTTTCACCTGTTTCCAGTTTTAGGCCTCGGACCTTGTTCACAAAGTCAATGGAGTTTTGGATGTGGTGGGGGGTTTTCCCCATCAAGGGAGCTAAGATGTTGGCTACATGCTTGGCAATATTGTAGGTTACAGAGTTGATGCTATTGACTACGGGCCTGAGCGGGGCCCCTATTTTGTGAATCTTGGGGAGCCCATATAGGCATGGGATTATATCTTGGGATTACAGACGAAGATGCTGTTGCTGGTTGAAAGGCTCTGTCTTTTGTAGCTTTTGTAAGTGTTCTATTTACTTTTTCCTGTACCCACTAGATGGGTCTTGTCTCAGAGTTTCATAGGTGTTAGTTTCACTGAGTAGCGTAAAGACCTTAGTGCAGTAGTCAGCTGTGTGAAGGACTACCGTGCATCTCCTCTTGTCTGCTGGAAGGATAGAGATGTTTTTATCCTTGCTAAGGGATGTAATGGCTTTCCTTTCCTAGAAGGTGAGGTTGGAAGGGGGGCCTTTGCACCAGATAGAGTTGTTGACACCTATACCATAAGCTGTTCAGCTTTGGTTTCCGTAAGGTTGTTTTTCCTTATAGCTAATTTGGCTGCTGTGATAAGCTCAACTATAGGTACTTGTTGTGGTGTCGCAGCAAAATTCAATCATTTAGCTAAGACCTCTTTCTCTGGGTGGGTAAGTTCCCTGTCTGACAAGTTCTTAACCCATCTGTTTTGTGTTTCATCTTGTGTGGAGGAGGTGTTTTTTTGTTGCCAGTTAAGAATGTCTGCTTTGCTGATGTTTTTGGTTTTGAGTTGCAGGTTTTTGAATTTCCTTATCTGTCTTTCTTTGCTCATAGTGTAACTATGACAGGCAGGAGGGATCTTAGTCTCTGGAGGAAATTCTCAGTGCCATCCTTTCACATTCTCGCACCATATTCTCGTGCCTTCAATTTATTTTTCCCAAAATAACCATGACCTGGACGAATGAGAACATTCACAGACATAACTTCAAAGTGCATAGTCAAATCTGTATCCACCTTCATGTGCTTGATAAGAGTTCTGACTTGAACACATCTATGTGACAATATTCTGGCATTTTCATAGAACAGCGTAATCTCACAATATCTGATTTACATTTCAGGAGTGGGTGTGGCCTAATGGCTGTGAAGCCCCCCCCTACAAATTTTAACAGAGCAGCCCCAGCAGCCCACTTGATATAGAGTTAGTTTAAAATTTGGTAGGCACATGTATCATGTGAAGAAATACAAAAAATCTTCTTGAAACCATGACCTAAACCCAACAGGAGGTCATCCATTTTGAATTTACCGTGCATTTTTCGCAGATGACTATTTCCGCATATTGTATTTTAACAAAGTCCTCCTACAGGTTTTATCAGACCAACTTGATTTTTGATTTATATACTCACAAACCTTTCTCATTAAAAGTTATTTAAAGCTTTTGTTCAGGTTAAATGGCGTGGCGCTGGTGTGGCATCCATTTTGAGCAATTTGCCTTGAAAAATGAAATGCTTATAACTTTAATGTACATTGTCATGTACATGTACATAATTGTGTTTTAACAGTCCCAGCTTGAATGCAAGAGCATGTCAATATTATGTCATGATTAGAGCACCCCCTACTGGCAAGAGGAAAAGACATGTTTTAGACTTTCATATACATCTCCTAGCAGGCTGATCAAATCTCCCTCAAATCTGGTCTAATAAGCCAAAACACTGTAATCATCCTATGTCTTATGTCAAATGGCGTAACCCTGGTAGAGCAGTGAAGTTACAGGTTTAGCCAAGACAAAAGAAGTGGTTGTAATTTTCCTATTTCCCATCAATCTTACCCAAATTTTGATAGTGTTCACAAATTCCATTCTTAGGAAAGTGATTTACCAATTAGGAGTCAACCACATTATGACCCCTGGTGGCTCTCATAAATAAACCCTGTATGGCAATCATGATGTGATTTACATTAATTTCTTGTACACCCACAACTCTCTGTGTACATGGTGCACTGCATTAGCACTTTCATGTTTTGGACCATTACTCCTTAACCCCAAGTGTCAGCTACAATTTTTTTTCCTTGATCATTTAGACAAATCTATCCATGAAAGCCAGACCCTTTTCACATGGAAAGTTTTCTGCCATTTTGAATTTTGTCCAAAACTGTTTTTGCATTTAGTTCTAGAGATTTTGTGATGCATAGTGATGCACTTATGTATGTTCTCAGTAATGTAGTAACCTTCCCTTAATCTATAGTGTCATTGGCTTAGTATAATGAATTCTGCCCTCACCACCCAAGTGTACATTGTAAATAAGCTTTTGGTCACAGAATGTGTAAAAGTTCAATCATCTCATTTACAACTGATGTTGTGCAAGGCCAACTTTAGATTAAGTACAACTTGGCATCATGCAGAATTCTGTCTAATTACTGTAGAACTAAATAATTGTGTAAATAGCCTACTTGTGCCTACCCACCCATGCCTTCTGTATCTGTGTTTCATAACGGTTGTTCTGAAGACTACCCATGGCGATGGAAGACTCCAGTGTTGATCAACTCAGCTCTTATTAAATGGATCTACCTTCCAGACTTTTACACTGTACCTAACTCCAAAAACCTAATAGGTAGGTTTGCATGCCTGTTTGTGTTCATTTGTATTTCTTAATAGAAGTCAAATAAATTGTTAGTTTATTTGTATTTACAAAACAAGTGTAACTTTGATAGTTATTGTAGACAGTGACTACATAGTGTTGGGATTTGCTACAGATAAAGTTTGATTATTGACAGTTACTTAATTACTGACAGTAATAAGTATAAAAATTAATGATTCATTTTACTTAATAATTTCGGGGCACCACTCTGCTAACAGTGATCAATGACCAAACAAATATCATTCTCTCAAATGTAAGTAAAGCCTGTGTTGTAATGTATTAAACAGAATTCGATACTAAAAGGGAAAGGAGTTTTCCAATAATTAATTCAGTTGAAGGGGTGAGATTGAGCACTGACCGAACAACCAGCAGTTATTACAATATGTGCAGCAATAACAAATCACTCAGATGGTTCTTATTCAACACACGACTGTTTATTACCAAATATACTTCATTAGAAAATCCATACATTTACATTAATAAACATCAATCTACAACTATCTATCAAATGAACAATAAGCATACACCATAAACAATAAATCACAGCAACACCAGGCAAGCGTATTTGTGTGTGTAACTGGGTGTGCGTGAGTGAGAGATGAAGAGTGGAGTGGGAGGGGTAGACAAGATGGCGGACTACATCACGTCACGTGTCAGTCACTGGCACGTGACTATAATATACTATAATATACTACTATAAATAATGTATAGCACAAGTCATAAGAATCCTCGAATACTTTAAGAAGTTTAATTGATATTAATTTATGTCATCATGAAATGAGCCCCAACTCGAAATTTTTGCAAAGTACATTCACTTTTCCAGGCTAATGAAAATGATGATGAAGATGATGATGAAAATGATGATGATGATGACGATGATGATGATGATGATGATGACGATGTCATTTTGTGTTGCTGTGTGTTTCTGTAGCGGACTTTGCGCTCCTGATGTGTGCATCCCAGCAATGGAAGGTGTTTGAGTGTGAGCACACTGAGGAGTGGATGGTTTGTGCCGGAGAGAATACAGATCACCCTGAACCAATGGAAGATCGGCTGTTTAACCCCGTACCTAACTTTATCAACTGCAGGTAAATAAATACCCGTTCACTGCGGAGCTTTTTTTTCATATATTTATTATATTTACCATATAGACTACATATGTGTGTGTGTGTATATATAAATAAATATATATATATATATATATGTATATATATATAGACCACCTGTCCCTTTTTGTCTCAGAGACCATCCAGCATCATGAAGTGCATTAAAAGGGACTCTTTCATTTTCAGTGAGCTCTCGACGTTTTACCATTTTGAATAGGAATGAGGAATTTCAAACTGAATTCAGCTTTTTATACCCAAATTTGAGCCGGCTCACTGGGCTTCTCTGAGAAGTCAGAAACTTATCAAGCATTACATTTAACCACTAAAACTAATTTTTATGTTCAGGAATGCAAGTAAATAACTATAATTTGACCTATTAATCAAGAAATAATAATGTGCTTTACTGTTTTTTCAGTAATTTTTGTAAATCAGTAAATTTGAAAATTCATGGATAACAATAATAATTGTACTTTAGCATCAAAAATATAATTTCAGTTGGCTTCTACATATTTGTGTATTAACCATTGCAGAAACATAAAAAATGATTTTGGTAATTACCAATGCTGTTAATTTAGGGCAGCTGTGGCATAAACCTTACTTTGGTAGGTTGTCTAATAAATTTGTTAAGCACTGTGTATATATATATATATATATATATATTCAATTTATAAAAAATATTTTAAAAAATATATAAAACATATAAATTATTCAAAACCCTGCCCTCACACTCAAAAAGCATCTGCTTGCACTTAGATTTACTCTGTTTCTGCTAAAACTCTGCTTGCACTCAGATTGCTTGTACAGATTTACTGACCTTGTGGAAGGTCTGTATTTAGATTTCTGCTCTGGGATTTTTTGGTGTAACAACCCTGTCAAAATCCACCAACTAACAGGAGCCCAGGTGTAGTGTTGACCAGTGACATTATCCCTGCTACTTAATGGGTTGTTCTCTTGACTTCTGCTCTTTAACTGGATTCATCCGCTCTTGCGCTTCAGGCCCTTATCAAATGTACATACCAAGCATTCTTTATGACATTTCAAATTAAAGGACAGTTGTTTTATACACTTTTATTATTAAAGTTGCATACAGTATAATAGCAGCCTCATGGCACCATGTGGCCACTCCCCTCACTATTTGTGTGCTTTGTAAAAAAACGACATTGACTTCAACATAACTCAGGAGCAGATGTCTGGTGGATCACTGGTTGACAAGGACTGCCAAAGTCTTTTTTTTTTGTCAATTTAAAAAAAAAAATTTAATTAAATGAAATTTAATGAAATTTAATTTAACTTAACTTAGATTTCTTTGTTTGTTTGTTTTATCTGTGCTATTACTTGTTTCAATTAAAGTGACACCGTCAGTTTAAAGATGAGGCACATAAATACAATCATTGATATGCTTGGCTTTCAAAAACATTATGTGAACACTGTTGCTAGTCAACAACTAACAACAAAATGGTTGCCATTGTGTTTCTTTATCATTGTTTCTGAATTCTAATATTTAGGAATAGGTTAAACACAAATAGCAAAAAGTAAATGGTAGTTTATTATCTCTACAAATGATGTTTACTGTGCCAGCCAGCTCTATTAGAAATGTTCCACACACAGTAGGGTTAAACACGGCCCTACTTGCAGGTTGCATATCTGCATATTTACAGTAAAGTCAGTTACAATGCAGACATTATGCACCAGCTGAACAACGAGGGGTCTGTTACTGAGCTTTGGAAACAGATCACAGATATTAAACCAATCTCAGCCAATTGATTTGTATGATGCAAATCAAGCTAACAATAGCTAAGACAGAGAAAACCATGTGACAACTGAAACTCATTTCATAGCAGGGGGAGGGGAAAGAGATAGATAGAAAGGGGAGAGAAAGCAAGGCCAGAAGCTAAGATAACGTGTTTATTTATTTATTTATTTATTTTTTAAAGGATGTGATCATGAAGAGTTGTGGAAGGTTCACCATTGTTGTTACTTACCGAGAGCATTACAGTATGTGATCTGAGGCAGTGCTAAGTGTGTGGACCCAGAAATGGAACATTCATCACATGTAACATCAGACTTAATGACCTTATTGAATGTCTGTCCCTGTCCACACTGACCCAGCCCATTCTGCTTGCCACAGCCAGGGTTACTTGCATTAATTGGCATTAATTTTAGGTTACCAGGCTATGACAAACCCCCCCCTTTCTATATCACTACAACATTATCTATTTCTGGTCTAACTCTTTAGAGGGTTACCTCCTGCAGAGTTTAAGACTGAATAACAGTTATATCTGCAAACTTTATTTATTTCATTAATTAACTAATATGTATAATTGCCACCCTGATTAACTTCTACTCATTTATTGCTACACCAACCTACAAGTAGGGTTGTATGTAATGCTACTATATGTACAATATGTGAAGCATTTCTGATAGGGCAGGCAGACAGCAACTTTAACTGTCTTTGGTCCTTGTCCTTTACCTATTCCTAAACAATAAAATCCAGATATAAAGTTAAAGAAATACAGCGGTGACCATTTTGTTGTTAGCTGCTGACTTGCAGCAGTGTTCACATATTGCACTAGAAAGCCAAACATTATCAATGGATGTATTTGTGTGCCAGATATATGACTCTTTCAATTTAATTTGGAGGAAGTAACCGTTAAAACAAAAATATACAAATAAATATTTAGGCCTACTTGACTTTAGTGGTCCATTTTGGCCAGTGATCCACTAGACTCAAGCTCTTGAGTCATGATGAAGACAACACTGTTTTATTCTCAAGCACACTAATAGTGGGGGGGGCATAGCCACACTGTGAGTGTGAACTGAACATTAATAAAGAAAATCAAACCATTATCCATCTAGAACAGGTGTCTTACATTAAAATTGAAAAAGGATCCAGTTACTACAATTTCCTTCCAACAGGTCCATACCTTATATTGTCATTTCATCCAAATCTACTCCTTTCTCTATTAAATAAAATCAACACCACACATTTTCTCATAGTTTCAACAATATTCATATTTGATTTTCAAACAGCATACCTTAAAAAGAGCTGTCTGTAAAATAAGTTAAATTAAATTCGTTCTTTGGCTAGCACAATGAGCTAACGTTTCGTAGAAGAAAACAGGATCACATTACTTCTCAATAAAGTAAGTTCCTCTTTTACAAAAAGTGTAAAAACAACAGCAAGAAACGCTGTGAAGATTATAAGGCCTACATATCCTTTTTAATCTTTCACAAACTGACCACAGGTGCCCACACTGTGGTCTGGGCCATTCAGTTATACCTGATCTAGACAGTTTAGAGAGAAATAAAGAGAATATATATATATATATATATATATATATATATATATATATGTGTGTGTGTGTGTATATGTGTATGTATATATATATATATGTGTGTGTGTATATGTGTATGTATATATATATATATAGAGAGAGAGAGAGAGCCTTTATAGCCTTCCTATAAAGGAAAGCTATGTAGCTTATTAATAATACAGTTTTTTTGTGTGTGTTTTTAAGTGATTATAGTGATGATGTTAATAATTGTGGTGTGGTTTTTGTGATCATCTTAGTAATAATTGCATGAAAAAAAAAGATTTTCCCTGTATTGTTATCACACTTTAATCACTATTACTTTATTTCAATGACTATTAGTCTTACTTTTGCCACTCCTATATAATCAACACTGTTATTATATTGTTATATTTCATATTTTACATGATTTCTTCACTGTAATTAATACAATTATCAAGTAATTAATTATTTATATTTATATTATATATCAGTCATTATATTTTATCATTCATTTGTGACTTTTCATTTTTCCATTCATCAGTAAAAACAAAGTTTCATTTCTACCTTTCAGTAATATTTACTTTCTCTCTGAAGGTTGTTATTTCATCTTTTCAATTCGAATGACCACAACATCTCAGGAACACTTAGAGGAAAAAAACTGGCATAAATGTCAACTTAGATAAAAATTGAATTCTTTAAGTAGTTTCTACATGAGAACACCCGTGTTTGTCAACAGAAATTACTGACAGCTTTAGTTTAACCAAAAGACACCTAAAACCTTTTGATTAGCTTCCTTTAGAGTCTTGATTACATATTTTATACGAGACTGAAAAAAACATGGATGCAATTTTCAATCTGCAACTTGACTTATTAAAGGGGCGCAAATACAATTTTTCTTATACAGTCAATTTTAAGCATACAAATTTTGCTTAAATTAGGTAAGAATTCCTACACAAGTACCTGTTAGACCTCTGACGCATACACATCTGGCAAATTATTTGACATTGCAGCCTCTACCATGATGACTACTTATTTAATTGCACAATAGCCTCAACAATTATTCCTCTCCTCTTCCAGGAGTTACTTGGACATGGCTAAAGTTTTGGTATTTCGTCACCTCTTCTGGTTTGTGCTGTCAGTGGTCTTCATCACCGGGGCCACCAGGATCTCTGTGTTTGGATTGGGTTATCTGCTGGCCTGTTTCTTTTTTCTGCTATTTGGAACCCAGTTATTGGTTAAACCATCCAGGACCCGTCTTGCCTTGTGGGACTGTCTGATCATCTATAACGTGGCAGTCATTATATCTAAAAATATGTTATCAGTAAGTATACAGTTCTTATGTGGTGATTTTCTTTAAGTTTAAAGAATATAATAAAAGTACATTTATTTTCAGTGCATATTATTCAACAAAATTTGCTGCACAGCTTAAATTGCCAATTGTCAAATATAAGTACGTTGATGCCAAAACAGACATGAGTTCAAACAATGGGCAATAACTTTTAGGGGAAACTGCAGTGTGTGTGATTTACTAACTGTGCTGCTTTCACTGACATAAAGCTTGGCATGTTTCCTTTTACAATAAAGTAAAAAGCCTCTTATAAAAACAGGTTCTTTGTTTTTTCTGTCTTACCCATGAAACTGAGTGTTACTGAGGCAGTTGAAAAGTGTGTTTTGATCTTCATCTAATGCTAGTGTTAGATGGCATTGCAACCCCCTCTTACACTTACCTTGTGGCAGCAAGATGCTGGAAGGATATCTTAGAGAAGGTATATACAATGAAAAGCAGGCTTTACAAGTCATAAAGTTTTGCAGTAACCGCACAGCTCTTTTGCTGCTCCTTTAAATTTGTGTGGTCTGATGAAAGGAGCTTAGCAAAGAGATATGAGCCAGCAGAGAGAGACTGGAGAAAGGCTTTGCATTTTGTGTGTTCAAAGTGCTTCTGCCATCTTTAAGAGATTTTCACAAGGCTCACTGACCTGCCTCTATAGATGGCATCACTTTTATAAATTTATTCACTTATTCTGTCTACTTTGAATAAAATTCAATGGCAAATGAGTCAATAATTATTTTAAAATAAATTCTGCTGTATGTAAAATTGTTGAAATAGTGAATTCAGTTACATTTAAATTTGTCTCAGGATTGCACAAACAGTCATCTCTGGTATAAGGCTTTTGTTTGGGACTGGAAATATAATTTTGATGCTAAATCTCCTCACTGTGCTGTTATAAAATTACTGGCCTAACCCAGAAACACTTAATTGTATGTGTGTGTGTGTGTGTGTGTGTGTGTGTGTGTGTGTGGGTTTGCACATGTGTGTGATTGTATATGTGTGTTTTGTTTTTGGTTTTTCAGATCCTGGCGTGTGTGTTTGTGTTTGAGATGCAGAAGGGCTTTTGTTGGGTTATTCAGCTCTTCAGCCTGGTTTGCACAGTCAAAGGATACTATGACCGTAAGTGCTTTGATAATAATGATAGAATGATAGAAACTGTGATAGGATGTGTTTGCAGAATGCACTCTCATTTTGGTATGTGCAAGCAAAGGTTCATGGCTCTAGGTGTTGTATGTTAAAATTTTTACACAGTCAAGGGGCGTTGTCAGACATACATGAAACAGATTGGTACAAAACTGTGTAAAAACATTAGACGACATCACCATTATACCATTATTTTAGCAAAGCTAACAACCAATCAAATTGATGACTGAAGCCATCCATTTTATAATGTGCATTTTTTCCTTTAACCTGAAAGCAAAAGAAGTGAGTGACAAGACATGCAGTCTCCCAGTAGAAGAGGCCGGCATAATCTGGGATAGTATCTGTTTTCTCTGCCTGTTGCTGCAAAGAAGGGTCTTTCTGAGTTTCTACTTCCTGCATGTGGTGGCAGAGCTGCAGGCTTGTGCCAAACAAGCCTCAAGGTAAGACACAATGTACAGTGTACTGACTCAACTGATAAAATGTCAGTAATCAGGAAATGATTTGAAGACTAAAAAAGAAAAAGTACCGGTGTATCGTTCAAACAAAAAATCTAAAAAATATATTTTTATTCAATGTGCCACAGACCAGAAAGTTTAGAATAAATGAAATAAAAATGCCTTTGATTTAAGTTTATTCTTAAACTTAAGGGTCAGTGTAACACTATGTAACATCAAAGGTCCACTCACTCACTTTTCAGAGCCTTTAACCTTTTCACTATTGCTGTCTGTGAATTTTGTCAACTCAGGTTTGATCTGACAAGATAAGTTGACTTCAATTATTTTGTAAGTGAAGTGCCATTCAAGAGTATTAACATCACTCTATCATCATCATGAAGTTTTCATGGTTAATAATAACTAGGGCTGCAACGATTATTCGACGTAATCGATTACGTCGACAACGAAGATTTGTCGACGCGAAAATTTAAGCGTCGACGCGTCGTGTTATTGTTATTGTTGTTGTAAATTGCTGCATGATAAAATCACACACCGGCCGCTTCATGCTCGTCTGTAACTGCAGTGCACTACAGGAAGTGCTGGGGGCAGTATCGCTCGCTGTTTACATCCCACAAGGAAACAGAGAAGAAGCGCGGAAAATGTACACGGTCTTCGGCGGCGTAGTTCAGTAGGTAGGGCAGGCGGCAAGTCAAGTTCGACTCTGGCTCTGAGCAAAAAAAAAAAAGAGCGCTTTTGTTTTTGCCTTCCCGGAGCTTGTCCAACCACTGCCGCGATTGCAAACATTTTACAGTTCGCCCAGAAGTCCAAAAATAGGTGCTTAAAAATAAAGATGATAATCGTGACTAATCGAAAAGATAATCGATAGATTAGTCCACAACAAAAATAATCGTTAGTTGCAGCCCTAATAATAACAACTTGAAATCAAACAAGGCTTACAGTCTTTTCCCACTAATCAACATCAAAGGAACTTTCACTACCAAAGTAATATCAAAAAGGGATTTCAGCTAATTATATTAACATTGTCAATTTGCCATTATGAGTTAAAGTGATTTTTTTGTTAGGTTTTTTTTGTTTAAGTCTGATAAGTCTGTGTGGCAAAGTCACAGAAAACTTGACACACAGATATTCCATTTGGAGCAGATTTGCATATTACGCTTTTTTTTAAAACCTGTAATCCTCAGCTTTCAGAATCAGGACACCAGTAAACTTACAAGTAGCCAAAATGGCATTTATTATCAAATTGACATTGTCTGCAATGTGCCATCAGTATGAGGATAAAATTGTTATAAACTTTAACTGTCATTTCTTGCCTACTTCTTCATTGCTATTTGTAATGTTGGAATGCCCTTTAGTGGACAAATGCGCCGTGCACCAGGCTCTGAAATCACAGATAAAAGGTTACTCTTCAACAATATACATCAATCATGCTGAGACAATAAACATTAAAAAACCTTAAATGTAAGAAATAAAAGCACATTACCCCAATTGTTTGTGGCCACCCTTTCTTGCTGTAGTGTATGCCTGACAGAGCGATATGCCTCCGTCGCTGTGTCTATTTGTGCAGGTCACCTCTCTTGCTGTTGTGTCTATTTGTGCAAATAATTGTTAGGTCACTGGGAAATAAGTTACTTAAAACAGTTTTAAAATCCCGCTGTACATACCCGTGCTCGTAGCTTTTCTGCTAACCAGATACCAAGGACCCCAACACACCTGATTGTCTCTGCAGCGCCTGCCCATAAATAGTGTGTGACATTGAAATTAACTGCAGCTGGTCCTGACTGACAACTCACCCGGTCACCTATGCAATGGAAAAAAAAAAAGACAATCCAAATGCTGAATCTCAATATTTCAACAGGTAATAGCCCTGAGATACAGATGTGGCTGAAGATCTTGAATGTAGAGGCTCCTATTATTAATTTGACACACTTTTCTGTCTGATTGTAATGAATAGATATTGGCTTGATGCAACTGACAGCTGTTTGTTCCTTACAGAGGGTTTCAGCTCTTCAGGGCCAGTATTGTGAAGAACATTAAGTTCCACCAACAAGCTGAGATAAAGTCTCTGTCACAGCTCAAGAGATCGTAAGTATTTATGTTACCAAGTCTATGTTTGTCTCTTATGAATGAAAAAGATCAGATTGAGACCAGATTGACTTTTATATTGTGTCCTGTATTTATTCAGAGTCCTGGTAGTAGTACTTAGTTACCCCAAGTCCAACAAAATTTATATAAGTGGACTGGTGAGTGAACTTTGTTTCAAATACTCATGCCATCTGAAAATAGAGCAGGGGAAAAGAATGATCAAATGAATTCTCTTCTTTGACGTACAGGTTTTAAAATAACAACAGAGCATAAATGAATACACAATATAATAGAACTTGATATGTTGAATGCCATTTTCTTGTACAAAATCTACAATACAAAGTGAAATCAGTCTCTTAATGACTAAGGATTTACTCAAATACTCAAGTGGTTCGTGGTAGAGGTGGGTAACAGTTGCCACTGGTTCTCAGTATCCAAAGTTGGATGACAGCCTCCATTAGTTACTCAGCTCCTGACTATCCACTAGCTAGCAGGCAGGCAGCAAAAACATCTAAAAGCAGTCTTGACAACAAAGAAGTCTGAGGGCTCATAATATGAACCATATCTTCACTCCTGCTAGGTCAGGGAAAATTTTTAATTCTCCTATTAAAAGGGAAATGTATCTTCATTGTTTAAAACAGAAAAACACATGAACAATTCCCAAAAAACATAGCCACAGTGCTTGTGCTCACATGAAAACTTCAAAGAGCAGCCTTGCATGCAGGCTGCTTAACCGTTATCATCCAATTGATAATGTTTAAGCATTTAGTGGATTAATGGATTAGCATTTAGCTCGGGACTAACATTTAGCTGTTTCATATTCAACTTCATAAAATGAACTTCTAAATCTTTATGAAATAAAAATAGAATACAAAATAGCTTTCTCCCACAAAATAAATACACTTTTGTAAGTACAATACATGTGCTCACCTAGCAGGAAAACATTAGATAGTGAACTTGACAATGACAGAGCTATGTTTTCACTCCTCTCTATCATGAGGTCAAGTGAGCCTATGAACTCTCCTGCTACCATGATTTCTGTGTTGTCTTAACTCTGCAGCCATAAAGCTGTGCTGGCTGTCTTAATTCTTAAAGAGACATCGCTATTATCCCATAATCAGCAGAAGTGCCATACAATAAATATATTTACACTATACTGAAAAAATGATTGAGTAACAGAATAAACATTAACACTGAATCAAAGACACTAAGTAACAGTGTATATACTGTAATAACACTTGATCAAGCAGGTTACATTTATGAGACAATAAAGACAGCTGATGAGCTTTGCTGTACTGTACAGTGACTTCTACTGTTTGGGAAGGAGAGCCAATTTAATGTGAAACTAAAACATACAATTGATCTATCGTTAAATTCTGCCATCAAATACTACAAGCAAATTTCATTTCGCAGTTTAACAATGCACTTGGCAGTCAGGTCAACTTAGCAATTTTGTTGCCATTTGCACTAAACATGGACTCGTGGTGAAACCCAGTGGTGAAAGACAGCATGGCCTTTTTGTCCTTGAAGATAGCCTGGCTTTATCGCCTCTCTTGTGAAAGGATGATAAACACTTCATGTCAAGGCAGTTAGTTGAACCTAACTGTTGCAAAGCTCTACTCTGTGCACGTGTGAGTGCAGTCACACGGTTGGCTTATTAGGTTGTCAGCTCAACCATTACAGAGCAAATGAATGGTTTCAAGTGGGGAGGGGCAGGATATGTACGTATAACCACCATTTCAAGCATTACAAATCTCCCCCATGGAATCCTATTCAAAATGAATTGAGTGGTGTGTCTGTTCTTACTCTGTAGTCCCCGATGGTCTGCCTGGCTATTAAAGTGCATTGAAAGTGATGTCAACAGTATTGGTGACTCTTTTCATAAAGTTATGCTTTCTTGGATATCTTTGCTATCTGAGACTATAGAGATGGAGAGCATTAGTTGCTAATTTGTGTTTAAAATGTAAAAATATCTCATCATTAAAATGATGTACTGTTTACATTACATAATTACATTATGCTTACATTATGCTGTCTTTGAGGTTGATGAGGTTGAGTTAAATAAGTAAAAAATCAAGTTAAATAAGTTAGTTTGAAAAAATGACTTAAAATGTTTAAAAAGTAAGTTGTATTTTGTTGTGTTGGAACGAGTGTTCCTACCAGTCTGTGTTCTGTAAACTATCTCATTTAACTATCTTTTTTGAGAGTTAAGTTTCCGTTTTGTTGTGTACGGGCATTTGCTAAGGACAGTGCTTTCCTGGTGTTGCTAAAAGTTTTTCTCACCTCTTGGACCTTGGAGAATTTTTTTTTTTTTATTTTACAATATACGAATAACAAGCAGAGGACAGTGAACAACAAGAAATCCAAGCCTTGTGTGTCTGTTGTAAGAAACTTATACATTAATTGGCTGTCTAGCAGTGACAGAGTCTATGCTGTGTGAGGGCAGCACAGTAAAAAGACAATAGCACAGCGGGCTTAAGCACATAAAACATTATTCAGCAATAAAGAGCCTATGGTCTGGAAAAACTATCTTAAAGAAGGCACCTTTATGCAGCAAAATGAAGCTAGTGGAGATCAAGCAACCAAGGGACAGAAGCTTCCTCAATGATTTGGTGCTAAGTCAGTCATCAAGAGCATCCATCAGAAGATCATCATCAACAGCCTCTTCGCAAAAACCTATGCAAAAGCGGATCGAAATCCATCATCAAAGCTGACTGTTTTCTTAGTCTGACATTAACCATAGTCTTGATTTAGAAAGATTTTTTTTTAAGCATTTGGTGGGGGGGCAGCCACCAAAAGCAAATACAAAGGTTATAGAGTGGCTTTTCCTCTCTTTTGTGTATTCTCCACATTTGTTTAATAACAGGCAAGAATTAAAATGATCCAAACGTCACAGTATTCAACCCCAGCAGTCACACCTCTTTCAGAACTGATAGAGGGGTACAGTGCAGTCATAAAGCCTCCATAACTGTATCATCATGGCCGTCATGGATGCAGAGGTGCATCAGAATGAGGGAAACCACTCGGTTGCTCCTTTTCCTTTTTGCTCTCTGAGAATAAGACTCTCAAAAAGCAGAAAGAAAGCCTTAAAACATCTCTGTTCACTATGGAGAATTTTGGAGAAAAAGCCAGAGATAAAGGATCACTGTATTAAGTTCATGTGAAAATGTTGGACAGTGACCAAGTCGAGCACACTTCAACGACACCCCGATGGGAGTTCTTTTGTTGGTTAGAATAGAACCTGTAGCCCTAGCAGTAGATGTTGAGCAAATGTTTTATTGCCTGGTCATTCAAGAAGATCACAGAGATTTCCCATATGTGGTATAAGAATAATGACATAATCCGACCAGTGGTGAAATACAGGATGAAAGTCAGTGTATTTGGAAACAGCCCCTTATCAGCTATAGCTATGTACTCCATAAGATCAGCAGCGTAAGAGGCTGAACAAGAACATGGTTCTGATGCAGAAAGATTTGTTAAGCGGCAGTTTTATGTTGATGATAGTCCAATTTCAGTTGCCACACCTGAAGAGGCAATAGATCTCCTCACATGACCCAGAGCGATGTTGGCAGAATCCATCTTGAGACTGTACAAAGTGGGTTCCAAGTCACAAAAGTTTTTTCAGTGGAGTACGTTGCAAAAAATCTGAAGGATTTAGACCTCACAATGGATCCTCTTCCTCTTCAGAGGAGCCTGGGGCTTACCTGGAGCCTAGAAACTGACAGCTCTACTCACCTAGTCTCCCACAAAAGCAAGTGTTGTGCCTCACCATTGCGCTCTAAATAAGAGAGAGGCATACATGTAGAAGCAAACACCTGATAAAAAACAAAGGGGACAAAGAGACAGAATTGCTGCCAAAATGATTGAGTCTTGCAAAATCACACCTGAGAGCAAGACCTAGTTTGAATCAGAGTCCCAGGTCCGCCATCAGACAAGCCATACAGTAGGAGTCCCCATGATGTTTCCAGCAAAATTCAAATGCAATAGCTAGGTTTCAACCTATTTACTATTAAAAAAGGAATTAAATATGTCGGGTGTTTTGTGACATGTATTGCTTTAAAGCAGAACTTATGGAAGAACTCTTTGAAGACTTTCAAAGAACTGCAGATACAGAGGTGCTATATTCCAGTCTCGCTGTCTTCCATACAGAGAAAAGACTTGACCCTTAAGCCACACCCTCTTTAGTTACTGTTGCCACACCTGTCAAGCTTTTGGATGGAGCATGGAGTTCACACTGTCACTAGCGTCAAGGTGTTATAGACATCCAAAGTCTGTTCATGGTTCAGCAAAACTTCTGTGGTCTGACAGAGGAAGTAACTTTGTGAAGAGCCTGTAAGAAGTTAAATATAAACATAGATGACACAGTAATCAGGAAGTACCTCTGGGAAAAAAGATATTCGTGGGTGTTTTATCCTCTTCACGCTTTCCATAGTGTAGGCTCCTGGGAGCAACTCATTGAGGTTGCAAGATGCATTTGGATGCAGTGCAGCAGAAAGGATCAACACGTCCCACACATAAGAGACTGAGCAGTTTCATGACAGAGGACATGACCATGATGAATGCAAAATGTCTGTGTCTATCTCCACTGACCCAAAATAATCCTACGACATGTACCCTGGTGTTAGGAGCAGTGGTAATAGGTTTAGTGAAGAGATGTTAAAGATGGTTATTGTTACCAATAACACTACCACTTAACATCAAATGGATTGTGCATATAAATTATTAATAACAGGGCACCACCCTGGAATCAGGGAACCAAACCATATATCAGTCAAAAATTAATCAAGATATTTCACTTAAAATGCCAATATGTAAAACACCATTTAACAGTAAAAGGAGAACAGAGAAGGTTGAATCTGAGCACTGACCAGATAAACCAGCCTTAATCACAATAAACATTAAAATAATCAAAGACAACTGATCTTTAAATATACAATAATGTTTAATAAATATAGGTAATATTGATTATAAATAAATAATGACTTCAGTTAATCAACAATTATTGAAGATAGCTACAACTCAGAGATGGGGACTCGAGTTTGCAACTCGAACTCCAGTCGCACTTACTTCGCACACGGAGAGACTTCAGACTTGACTTAGACTCGTGCTCAAAAGACTTCGGACTCGACTCGGACTCGTGTTTGGGACTTGTTAACAATCATTGTGTTTTCTTTTTTCCTTTTGTTTTCTTTTTTATGGCGTATTAACATTGGGGAAACTCTGAAAAGTCTGACGAGCTTAATGTCATTCCCTCCCTTTTGACATGGTAACCATGGTAACCATATTATGCATTGGGTGCATGGCTCACGGCCCCACGCATTAGTACCTCAGATGACACTATGGCGACCGACACACCCACAGCTGCTGCTGTACCCTTTGTAATTACGTTTGGTTATAAAAACTTCAAACAGGCACCAACGAAAGAAGCTCTGACTGCAAAGTCTGCAGTACCAAGATTAAGGACACTGGATCAACCACATCAAATTTGATCAGGCACCTGAAAACTCACGTGGATAGGTCAGTCACATTAGCGCATATGGATGGTTAGCAAACATGTTTAGCTCAGCATCAGCTATGTTCAGCTATGCATCAGCATACAGTACCAGCCACTTGCATAATTTACCAGCATTTGAACTGTTAATTTTGTGTTCAGCAGATGTAGCCTACTATAACTGTGATTTGGTGATTAGTTATTATTGCAATATTTTCCTGTAACCCTGAGATAGCCTATGTCATTTTTTGGGAACCCTCTCTATATTCAGAAATACAACATCGGTATAGCCTGCAACATTAGCTTAGAACCAGTTCTTCTCTCAGAAACATGTGGTTTCGGATGGGTTTTGCTACACATAAAAATGTAAGCGATATCATTCAGATCTTATTACCATAATTAACAGCCTAATTTTCCATATTGTTCATCAACAGGTTTTCTGAATTCAACAGAACAAAAAAAGTGGCCAGTGAAGAGGGACAGAGCAGCCTTGACTCTTTCTTAACTCAGACAAAAGGTGTACAGATATACAGCCAGGGTCATCCCAGACAAGATCCAAGATCAAATCTAAACTAGAAAAGACAGACAATGTGTCTGTAACTTGTAACTTGTCCAGCTTGATCTTTTTGAAATGTAACCATTCTGTTGCCTAATACTTTTCTGGGTCTTACAGTAGGCCTCTGGA